>JAJDFG010000173.1:465000-680374 GCA_021039105.1 Scomber colias
TTTAAAAAAAGAAGACGATTACATTAGGTTTAATGGGCAGCGAGACAGATATTGCCGCCGGTCTCGGCCCCCCCGTTTAAATTTTGTGCAGACCCCGCCTGTCAAAGTCACATTTTATGAATCCCAACACCTATGTCTACATTTTGACAAAAAATGATTTGTCTCCTTTTCATGGTTTGGCCGTGAGCTCGAGTTAAAAACAAAAATGAAGGTTATGATTTACTGCTTCTCACACTCTAGCTAACTGCCGCTTCCACTCTAACTTTGACGAAAAAGTGATTTCCACTCCTCCTTTGACTGCTCATAGTTTGAAAAGTTTACATGTTATGTTAAAATAGTTTGTATTTTTCCAGAGAGGACAAATTTTCCTCCGTTTAAAAGTTTAAATCATGTTTCTACCTGCACGTATGAGAGAGCTACGTGACTCTGAAAAAAGGAGAAATTTTGTGTTTGTAAAAAAAAATTCCCATTCATTTTCAATGGAGAAATATTCCCGGTTTTTTGGGAATAACTTTGGGAAACTTTGGAATTTCAACACCAAAAGTCATAGCACCCATCCCCCGATCGAGCTGCACGTTTTGATGTATATATTGTCGGGGTTTTCTCAAAGCTGCGGGAGGAGTTACGCGCCGAAAAACGGCGGAAGAATAATAAGAAGAAAAACTAGAAAATTCCAGGGAAATTTTGAGTGCCACGGGGCTACTGCCGGGACGAGTACACAATTTATTTTTTCCTTATGAATGTACTTTATTCTCAACTTAACATCCCTGAAAATATTAAGTAATGATTATGATCATATTTAAGCATAAATAATATTTATTTACACCAAATAATTAAAGTCTACTTCATTCATCTTCATACATCTTATTTAAGCATAAATAATACTTTTTTAAACTAATTAATTAAAGTCTAGCTCATTTTTCCACAGACAGGAACATCAGTGTTATGAATATTAAGTAAATCTTGTCATTAAGAGAGTTGATTTTAATATACTTTTTTATGACTGGAAATCTGCTTGGAAGTTGAGTGTAAATAACTCATAACTCATGTACTCATCCCTACCGGGATGAGTACATGAGTTATTTACACCCTGCATATTCTGGTTTCAAGAATTGCACTAACACTAACTTTTAATGTCCCTGTATTAAGTACATAGTACAGAAATGGCTCAAATATGACACACTATGTGTATGCACAACATTTACAAAGTTCAGTCTTACCTTGAAGATGTATGTCACATTAAGTGCATCACACCATGCCAGGACAGTGAATACTTTTCTTACTACAACATCTAACTGCACTGTATAAATAATGCATTGATCATATGGAGCACCAGTTGAAACCATTACATTATCAATATCATTTTATTAAAGATCAAATATTGGAAAAAACAAAGAACACAGATTCAAGTACATTTTACAGCTCTGCATTTTGCTTTGATCAAAATCAATAATTCATTAAGTATATAAAAAATAATGCATGAATATTATGAATAATGAAATTACAAAGGAATTCAAATGGTATCTAAGCATACAACATCATTGTGCAAAAAATATAACTATCATTCATATTGTCAAGTCATCATAAAAAACATGCCAAACTTTTAGTCCTTAAAAAATAAAACTTCAAACATCAGACTACCTGCTCCAGTAAGATTATAATCTAACACACTCAACAGACAACATTACATACATTTACCATAAGGGTGGATCTACGTATGGTCGTTATGGCTGGTTGCGTAGGGCGTCATCGGAGGGGGGAGTGGGGGAAGGGGGTGTGTATGTGTGTGTGGGGGGCGGGGGCTGTGACCAGGGAGTGGATGGTGCTATTTACCCATAGCTGGGACAGTGGTTGACGAGCACCAGGGCTTGTCCACACAGTGGTGGGCCTGTGTGCTGCGTCTCTGGGGCCCACTGCTGCTCCGAGATCCCCTGCAGTTTAGCCTGGGACTGTGAGGTACCCAGTTACCGTGTGTGGCCGCGAGGAGGCACTGCAGGAGTCTTGGTAGTGGAGAGGCTCTATACTGGCAGGAGGAAGCTAACATAATCAGCTCCTCTTTTCACCCTCCATTAGAAAGGCTAGCCAGCGGCAGTAGATGTAAGCAGAGAGTAGCACACAGAGCACAAGGCAGTAGCAATGTGCACTAACTCTAAGCACTACACTACAGCACTGTACGCTTCACACATACCCTGTGTTAGTACACAACACAGTGTGTACAAACACTCACACACAGACAAAGACACACATTCTCTCTCTCACTCACACACACACACACACACACACACACACACACACACACACACACACACACATACACACAGACAACATAAATGGGGAGGGGGTGGAGGGGTGGACTGGGAGAAAGAGAGAGAGAGAGAGAGAGAGAAGACAGAGAACAGTACAGTGCAAATGGACCAGACTCTGATGGGGGCCATACCACATTGGGGTTGCAAAATATGGAGGACGCGCTTGAATGTGTGTGAAATAACACTTCCAACACGTTTTCACTTCCTCCATTAAAGTCATGGAGGAAGTGAAAAAGCTTTGGAATGAAATGAGTACGCTGGCCGCGAGGTTGGTCGTGATACGAAATAGATGTAAATACTTAGAATACTTACCAAAAATCACCCGGGCTGGTCCTATCTGCTGACAGAATGAACATACCTACCTAATGAATAAACATACATGAATTTTTTAAATGTTTTTATTTTGCACAATAATTCAACAAAAAGCAAAAGATGAAGGCAAGGCAAGGTAAGGCAAAGCAACTTTATTTATATAACACATTTCATACACAATGGCAACTGTGTTTTACATGACACGTTACATTTACATTACATTTACATTTTACAGTAAGAACTGGGCTTATACAGGGTACATATTAAAATTCACTACCGGTAATTAGATTAACCCTTTGATGCACAAGTTGGGTCAAAAGTGACCCGACAGAGTTTTAATTGTAAATATCTTTGCAATAAATTAATTTCACAATTAAGAATTCCAGGAATTCCTCAACTAACTTGTTTTTGATCATCACAAATTCTTATTTTCAGAATACAATCTTGACCCATATTCATTTCCTATGTTATTTCATGCATGGCTGTGTTTCTTTGCTATATTATTTAAAATATATTCATATAATAATGTAATATTTTAAACTATTCATTATGTATCTTGTTTTTGATCACCATAAATCATTTTTTTCATTTTCTCTGTCTACATGTTGGAACTAAAATAGGTTTTTATCACTACACTACATCAAGTTTACACACATGGGTCAAAAGTGACCTGTGCAAGTGTGAATTTGATAGGAACCTTTTATTTCCAAAATTTCCCTAGCTTAACTTCCCATGGAAATTTACCCGAAATTTTCCACCCCTTTGCAACCCTAGTTTAGGCCTATTCAAATGAAATACTATTATTGCAATAGCTAATAATTTGAAAAAAGTTCATAATAAATATTGAATATTTCCCGCCCTCGACTTGGACCAGTTTTTTTTAAAAATTGGGCCCGCTGTACTAGTTACAGTCTTTATTAAGACAAATAAACATTTCAAATATTAACTGTTATAATTAACTGTCATTTTTAAAGAAAAATATCACACTTGCATACACGGGTCATTTTCGACCCATGTGTGTAAACTTGATGTAATATTACAAAAACTATTTTAGTTTGTTACTTAAGAGAGGAGAAAGAAAAAAATAATGACTTATGGTTTTCAAAGACAAGATATTTAATGAATATTTTGAATATTAAATTATGAAATAAGTTTATTTCCAAAAATATAGCAAAGAAGCACTCAACCATGCATGAAATAACACTGTAGGCGTAGCTTGTGCATCTAAGGGTTAAAAACAAGTAACTATGAAATAGAAAAAACAATTACCACCATAAAAATAAAGCAAACTGAGAATACCTACCAAAAATCTGGTCCTATCCGTACCTAATGTCCAAGCACTGTTACTATATAACGCTTTCGATGGGCTGGACATGGGAAGAAAAAAAGACGACCGTACGACACCGACGTCAACGACGCCGCGATCAAGAGTCTCCCGCTGAAGCCAAAATACAGTATACCGCGTTATGGTAACTGTAATACGTTTGCAGTACACCTGATTGAATGCAAGATTCCGGTCGTGATATATAAATGTGATCAATCAGGGTCTGCTTTTCCGTTGTTGCAGCGGAGACAAGCTGGCTATAGCCTCTTGACTGGAACAACTCCTGGATGGCTTTCTTTCCTGTGGAGAACAGGTCTTCATTGAAGTCTCCACAAACCACAACAGGCTGGCAAGAAGCCATTATCTCCAAGGAGTCCAAGAGGCTTCGCATGTTCGGAAGAAATTCCGAAAGACTGAAATTGGGTGGTCTGTACACAGTGGCTATCAAAACTCTGACGGGGGCCACGACTTTGACGACTGCGAATTCAAGATCCGGCACATGTCGAAAGTATCTGCGGGCCTCTGCTTGAAGATTGCATTTGGAATAAATTGCAACTCCACCGCCGTCTTTTGTAGCCATGTCCACCCTGTTTGCGTACGACACGTGTCGGTTGCGCGCAAACATGTCATATCCCTCCAAGTGGAACTTTGGGGGAATGAAGGATCCAGTCAAATGTGTTTCAGTAACACATAAGACGTCCGCAAGCCTGAACTCGTGGTGGCATTTGAGGTCGTCGACGTGCGACAGGAGTCCTTCAACATTGTGATGGACGATCGTCAACGTTTCACCAGCAGTGTGGTCTGCTGATTTCACAAAGTGCATAAGTGGTCTTGTACTCTGGAATGAAGCGTGACACATATTGTCCATCGCTGCCGTTATGCTTGGATCAGCATAAATCTTCTTCTCATCAAAGTTGATGATCTTCAGACCCTGAAGCGAAGTTGTCCGGCTAAGAGCGACGTAGGCCATTCCATGTTCAAAAACACGCTTCAGACACACCACTGCAGACTTCATAGTCATGCCTTGCACTTTGTGCGCCGTACAGCCAAAGGCCAGTTTCATTGGAAACTGCCGTCGTACCACTCCTCTTATGCTGGTGTTTTCCTCAAACTTTTCAACGTACACCAAGTTGTCCGTTGGTCCACGAATCTTCTTGCGTAATTTCTGACCGGCTGTGGGATTATCCAATTCAAGTCCGATCAGCGTCACGGGCCTTGGTCTGTCTGTTTCAGAGGTCATGACAATGTTGGCAATCGTTCCAAAAGTCCCGTTTACCATGCCATCCTCTATATCCAGATTCCTAATGACCATGACCCGTGCTCCACACGCAGCTTGTATGTTGTCCGGCAAATCCCTTCTGTTGCCCTTGATGATATGGTCCATCACGACCATTCGTCCTGTTCGGGGGTCTTTTTTGTAGTCCTCGGCCCGAATGTCTTCAACTTGTAAGTTGAGGGCGGCAACAGTCGCAGAGTTGTGCGCATCCACCTCTTTATTCGTCGCAAAGATGTGGAGGGCATCAGCCGGACAATCGTTGGTTTCAGCGACGGCCTGTGCGAGCAGAGCTCTGTCGTCGTCGCTGAGAGGATCAGTCCTTCTCTTTGTCCTGATCCTGTTCAACAGTTCGGCAAAAGTACGGTCGTCTTTCTGCCGCATGATCTCTGTGAGATTGACCATCTGGAAATCTCTCCAGAGATCAAGAACATCGTCCTCACAAATGCAGAGTGGTTTGGCTCTGCCGAGAGGTGGCAACTGGTAAAAGTCGCCAACCGCGAGGACAGACATCCCTCCAAATGGTTTCCTGTTGCCTTTGATCTGTTGGAATCTCCAATGGACATAGGCAAACAGCTGCTTAGAAACCATGGATATCTCGTCGATAATCAATATCTCTGCGTTGGACAGTGCCGCTCTCACGTCGTCCAGTGCATTCCCAAGTCCTTGATACGGTGGTTTGAGACTTCTTGGCAGTTTCAAAATGGAGTGCAGCGTTTTTCCAGAAATGTTGAAGGCTGCAGTACCAGTAAATGCCGTAAGAAGCACCGCAGGCTGGGACATGTCCGCTTCGTTGCGAAACCTGGGAAGTTGGCGGAGAATCTTGGTTGCCTCCTCATGCACGGACTTGATGACGTGGGATTTGCCACAGCCAGCTCCTCCAGAGATAAAATAGTGAAAGGGTTCAGGATTGTGACCCCAGACACGTCGCAAACACCATTCACGCACGGTGTAGAAAATCGACGCTTGCATTTCATTGAGGCTTCGGTACATACCCCTCACAAAGTCAGGGCTCAATTTCGGTACCTCGATGGCTGGTATAGCTCCACCGAAGTTACCCTGGATTTCAAAATCCGGCACCTGGTCTTGTTCTCCGGCATCATGGGGGTTTACCTCTTGGAGTTCTGCCATGCACTCCACACGATCCACTTCCACCTCTGGCGCAAACGTGTTCCACGCGTTGATGATCGGTCCTTCCTCTTGAATTTTTTTCAACGCTTTGTCCAGAGCTTTTCCCTGTCCCTCGTAGAGTTTTTTGTACAAATCTACGATGCGTTTTACCGATCCGTTAAGGCCACATCTGTAAAATTCCTCGTATTTGTTATCTCCACTTTTCAGCTCACAATCGTCTCTGTGAGGGTAATAAAGTTTTAACAGCCGCCTGTAAAACTTTTCCGGTTGTTTCTTCTCGGAGAAGCGAGTAAACCGGATGATGGCCTGTTTCCCTGTCGTCCTCTTCTGAATGAATCCCTTGTCATTCTGGAGGGGAATGGCATTCGGTCCTTCAACTTGATGTCCATAGAGAACTCTGTACTGAGACACAAAATCAGCCAAACACATGAATTGAAATTCATGTGTTGCAGGTCTGTGTGAATACTTCTCCGGAAATCCTGGCATCCACACATCCACTTCATCTGGCTGCATGGTCATCAGTTTGCTCATTGGCAGGCTCATTTTCATACCATCCTCATCGGTCTGTATGAAAATGACGGAACGCGTGCACTTTTTAAGTGGGAGGCTGCATACTCGTGCCACAGATTCCTGAGCACTGACCTCCCTGTGCTTCGCGTATGCCTGCATGATCTTCTTCATTTCGTCGCGTTCGTTAATATTCGATGCCTTCACGTCGCGTATGACGGTGTTGAGGAACTGCGTCATCTCATGCTCCGGCTTAGACACATAGGACATCATGTACATGATGCAACTGTAGTCATCAAGTACATACTGTATGTCCATGTTGGCATTCCAAGCTCGCAGCAGATCAGCGTTGTATCCATTTACCCAGCTGTCCTTAGGGTCACGCTTCATCATGACAACCATTCCGTAAGTGAGGGCATCGACGCAGTCTTGATAGTTCTGGTGGGTCAGGTTGCATTTCGCCAGCAACTCTGACAGATCCTTGAACGTTTCCTTTGGGTCCATGAGAAAATCTCTCAACGGTTTCAATTTGTCCTTGGCCCATTTTTGAAGCTCAAATTTCTTCTTGGACTTCCTTTTGGAATCCTTGCCACATTTCTTTTTCTGGCCATCTTTTTCTTCGTCGTCGTCTTCATCATCAGAGGGGTCGCAGGGAGGGGAGGTGATCCTAGTTTTCTCCATGGGGAGCTTCGGGAAACCAAATCTGCAGGCTACATTTCCTTTCCTGCACGATTTTGAATGGTTCCGGCTGTGAATCTGAACTTCAGACACAGTCTTGTGGAGCTCGGGGTCTGCTTCCTTGTCCGGCATCTGGCAGCTGATGTAGCGGTCGATGAAGTTGACGAGTTTTTCCATCTGAACCGCGTCCTCTACATCATCAATTACTGGTGCATCCTTGATCCAAACCAGCATATGAATATGTGGACTTCCTCTTGCTTGAAACTCCACCCGATAAAAGTAATCCTCCACCGGCCCAATGGGCTGGGCAGGTGACAGGATCAGATCTGTCATGAGCGCATCCACTCTCTTCTCGAACATGCGCATGACAGTGACGGGGTTGCTCCGGAGAATCTCGCATTTTTCATTCCAGTCGAGGTCCGAAAAGTCCACTTCCTCACCTTGCTGCGCTTTTATGACCTCAATTACTTCAGGCCATCTCATTTCAGCAGCGGAAAAGGTGATAAAAAACGTTGGCTTTCCTATCTGTCTGACCATGGCGTGAAGGTCTCTCAGCGTTTTTTCCCAGTAGGCCGGAGTGCCTCTAAGGGGTTGCATAAAACGCGTTGCTTCCTTATTTTGGATGAGTTTCTCCAACTCTTCTTTGTCCTGGAGCATCTGATTAGAAATTTTCCGTCCATCCTTGGTCCTCTTCTTTCCCTTCCGTGTCTGGATCGACATGCTGTTAGTAGCTATGTGTGTCTCGGTTACAAATTGCGAGAAGAACAGGTACGTTTGGTCCTTCGCAAACCGGGTATCCACACATAGTAGCCTCGCGTTGAAATACTTGGTTGGGGACAATTTGATTTCCCTGACTTCATCCAACGTGTTGTGTCCAGTTGGGAACTGCACAGGAAAGGCCATTGCTTCTAGTTTTGGCACGGCGAAGAAGCTGACCGGTTTGTTTCCTTGTGCAGGAGCGACGCTGAAAATCCCATCTCCGTATGATAGCACTTCCTGTGCTATGTCAGGAGGCTGCATGCAAGAGTCCAATGTCAGGCCAGGCCTAAGGTCCTCCTTTTCTTGATCTCTTGCATTAGCCATGTTTGTCATTTCCTCCGGCTCCTCAGGCTGTGCAGCATCTGCGTTGTTCTCTTCTGACTGATCACCATGTAGACTTTCAAATGTAGCGTCCTCGTCTATGGTTATGTCGCTGTATTCCGGATGCGTTGCTTTCAATTTCCTGAGTCCTGCTAGCACATTCTTCATGTCAACCGTGTAGAAGTGCTGATGTCCCTTGAATTTGATGTTCCTCTTCAGCTTCACTTGCAACAGCTGAGCTTCAGCGCTAGGCCTTGGCAGAGAGTTAACTGTGGCTTCCATCTCTGATGGTACACACACAACAGCGCCATGTACTGCCCGTTGCTGTCCTTTCGGCAGTGCGACGATTTTCGCGAATGGCAAGATTTTCGCGATCAGCTGCCTTTCCAGGACATTTAACCTGTCTAGCTCCGCGGGAATGGATGCTAGCTCCAGGTTATTAGCGACTGCAATGGGCGGCGTCTGTCCTCTCATCAGGTGGCTGTCGCAGGTGTGGCAGATCCACTCCTGCATCCTGTCTTGTGGTACGGTGCAAGGGGCTAAGCATTCACCGTCGCAGACATGGATATACTTACCTGTCAAGCAAGCAGCCACCACGCCAAGGTTTTTAACATATTTCGATCTGTTGCAATTCTTCACCTGATCCGGGAAGAGAGCTCTGTGGCACGCTGTGCAAGCATGGGTGGGTCCACGTCGAATCCTATGCCGAAATGAAGCTATAGCAGCTTGCATTCCAGGATTGACTGCAGGCTGTGGAATTTCCGGGTGGTGGCTCTCAATGTCTCTATATTTCCTCCGTATTCTCATTGCACACTGCAACTTGTGACGAATACGAAGGACGACATTTCTGGCCAGTCTATCCTTTTTATTCTGACTGCAGCGTTGTATATGATGCAGCCTGAATTGTGGGTTGTGGTGGTACAAAGTACTCATGTACATTTTCTGCCTGCTCTGAAAAGCAGGATCAGTGCTGTACCTCTCCCTCAGGTACATTTTCCGCCTGCTCTGAAAAGCAGGATCGGTGCTGTACCTCTTCCCCAGGTACATTTTCTTCTTGCTCTGAACAGCAGGATTGGTGCTGTACCTCTCCCTCAGGTACATTTTCCTCCTGCTTTGAAAAGCAAGATCAGTGCTGTACCTCTCCCTCATGTTCATTTTCTTCCTGCTCTGATAAGCAGCATCGGCACTGTATCTTCTGGTGAAGTATTCCTTCTTTTGTTTTCGGTGTTGATGGTCTTGGGCATATTTCGTCTTCATCGCCTGCATTTTTTTCTGCCGAAATTCCAAATTGCTGGCATATTTCTTTTTCTCATGTTGGCTTTTATTTGTCCTCGTGCCATTGTTTCCACTTCCTTTACGCATCGCTCTTCTTCGCTTTTCCTTGCTCAGTTTGGCAAAATCCTGCGTTGCTTTTGGAGTATGATGCTTGATGTTGACTGTTTGATTGAAGTCCAAATCCTCTGGTTGTTTGTCATCACTTTTTCTCCTAGGGATGTTGGCATCCACTGACTGCCCAGGGGTCTCACTTGAACCATGCTCACTTTGAAAGGAAACGGGCATCAATTCAAAGCTTGCATGTGGACCACGTCCTACGAAAAGCTCATCCAAGTGCTGGGCCAAGTCAGTCAGGTCACTGAAGGTCTTCATAATTGCAGTTCCTCCAGGCTGTGGCAAACCTGTCTCAGATCTTGAGTGGGAATCAAACAATCCATAGCGTCCAGTTCTCGTTCGGAAAATCGCAAAGCACTCCGGGGTTACCAATAGGACAGCATGGCGGACATCTTGTGACAGGCATTCCAGGTGTGTGGCAAGGGACAGCAGACCACTGTCTTCTTCCACTCTCAGGCGACCGACCATCAGATCTGACTCGTTCATGTTTACACTGTAAACATGTCTCTCTGTCAAGACCTGTTTGGGCATCTCCTCTATGGTCAAATGGTCGCTCTGGAATGTTCCGTCCAACAAAAGCTGCCGTTTAACGCCAACGTAAAGTGCATTACCCTGTTCTAGCACTCTGTCGAGGGAAATTGTGTCGAAATGCAACCCCTCATTGTGGTAGGCCAGAAAGGTGAGAGCCATGCAAGTGCACTGACTGTTACGAGAAAAGAGTCCATACCTGTTATCTCCCTGGGAATGAGACGCCCTCACGGATTGAATGTGCTGACCTGGTCCCATCACGGAATCCTGAAATTATTTTATGAAGGAATGTTGTAATTTTTTATCATTTTAATTGTTATACAAATTGCTTTTAGAACTGACCATTACACCATTATTACTATCATCATGAATCATAATTTTTATTATCATCATCATTATTTTAATTGTTTTATTTTGTTAAACATGCGTTACCTCCTAACATTTGTACGCGGACAAGGCTTAGCAATATCTTTAACTATCACATGTCTTCATAGCACTGATATTTCAAGATTTTGAAAAAACTCACCACCATCATTACACTCAGAAAAACTTTGTTCCATCACCATTATTAATGTCAGAATAATTTGTGAGATTATGTCAAATTATTTTTGTTATTTACCTTGTATTTACATTTTGCACTCATTCTAAAATTTGCCATTCTCTTTTTATGCTTTTGAATTGAGGTAAACCACACAGACATAAAAAGTAGTGATGTCAATTGTGGGAACTTAAAATATACCTCATCAGGTAAAGCAGAATGGCAGAATACAAATTTGCTTTTATAGCAGACAGTTATATCATTATTACTATCATCATGAATAGAGTTGCAAAATTCTGGGAATTTTCAAACTTGGAAACTTCCCATGGGAATTAACGTGAATAAACGGGTATTTACTAAACTAAAGGTATGTTCTTATTAGGGAACTTACATATAGTTGTGTAAAATATTTTAGCATAATCCTGACTAAAACAACCAGATATTGTGCAGTACAGTTGAATATCTATTATCTAGCTAACACATGCTCACATAGCACACTGTTTACTGCAGGGCTACTGAGGCCACGCCCCCTACATGCACGGTGCATACTGAGACCACGCCCCCTACATGTACTGTGCATTCTGAGACCACGCCCCCTACATGTACTGTGCATTCTGAGACCACGCCCCCTACATGCACTGTGCATTCTGAGACCACGCCCCCTACATGCACTGTGCATTCCTCCATCACATGCACAGATGATTTCTACAGTTCTGGACCACACTTTTGAGCCCAGAGCACACAACCTGAAGCCAGACTTTTGAGCCTGTGGTAATATATGTAGGGATATTTTTATGTGTAAGTGCTATATTTAGCCTTATGGTGGAACAAATAAAACTGGTCAAAACCATCATAACAATTATTATTATCATCATTGTTTTAATTGTTTTATTCTGTTAAACATGCGTTACCTCCTTCTAACATTTGTAAGCTGACAAGGCTAAGCATCAGTTTCCTATGGACAGCCACCTTTATGAAGAGATTTTCACATGTTGAGTCTTCATAGCACTGATATTTCAAGATTTTGAAAAAACTCACCACCATCATTACACTCAGAAAAACTTAGTTCCATCACCATTATTAATGTCAATAATTTGTGAGATTATGTCAAATTACTTTTGTTAACAAAATCCCACGTATGAATCAAGCTACCTTGTATTTACATTTTACACTCATTCCAAAATTGGCCGTTCTCTTTTTATGCTTTTGAATTGAGGTAAACCACACGGACATAAAAAGTAGTGATTGTAGATAAATATGATCTGCAGAGAAAGAGCTAGTTATTATGGCAAAGATTTACTATGAAGTAAAGTTTGCTTTTGATGCAGTTGAATGTACTGTAAATATTCAGTATGAGTCAATTGTGGAGACTTAATATACCTCATCAGGTAAAGCAGAATGGCAGCCTGCATCCTTGATGGTCCAGACCTGTCCATCTGGTGATGACATCAGACCTCTGGCCATCTGAATACATAAAGCAGCAACATTTTAGTAGGAGGAAGACGTTTAGTGAGATGATGCATGTTACTGAAAGGGACTAAACCTTACTTTTGCAGGCGGGGAACAGCAGGGGGTTTCTGTCTCATCTGAGCTACAGAACACTCTGGTCAGAGGTGATCCAACCAGCTGATGATAGATGAGAGGAAACATAGTGAATTAAACTGTGGACAATTTAGCTGTGTATTTAGTAAATGAGAGAGTTGCAAATGTTCAGTGTTATACAGATGAAATCTGAATCAGGTAACTTACCGTGTTAGGCTCAGGAGCAAGCATGTAGTCCACACTGCTGAACCGGACGGTGTTCAGCGGGGGGGAGCACTCCTCCTGAAAAACAAAACACAGGTTGACTTCTGATTACAATCTGTCCTGTCAGACACACAAACCAAAGAATGATAAATACATCCTAAAGGAATATTATATTTAAATATTATTATAACAACAAACCTGCTGGTGAGCCATCCTGGGCTGAGGTGAACCTGTGGACTCCCGAGGTTCCCTAGGCTGGTGAGCCTGTAATGACAAAAAGCATCACATTGTATTAAACAAAGGGGAAACCTTTCATTGTTACCAATGAAAATGTATTTTAAGTATTTTAAGTGTAATCTGCATCATCAAATAAAATATCAATTCAACTTGAATCATTAAAATTACAAAATGCACTCTTGATATAAAGTTATATGAGAGGAACCATAGTGGTACTGCTGCTGTTAAAGCATCTAAATACTTATTATAAATATTACTGCACCCTTTGGCAAACATTAGCACTATTAACAAATTATAAACAGATAGAAGAGGAGGGGGGGGCGACATACCGTCACAGCAGAGGAGGCTGGGCCTAAAGGTGCGCCCTCGTCCGAACTCCAGGACAATCTGGCTGGGGGTGTTCCAACCGTCTGAGAAAATATAACATACATATTACAGGGTTCACACTCTTTGGTTAACATCAAATTCAAGGACCTTTCAAGGACGTTCCAGGTCCAATTCCCACAAATTCAAGGACCATATGATGATCCAATGCAAGCAGCGTTAATCAGGATAAACATTAATCACACAACTTCTTGAAAGTATAAATTCAAGCACTTTTAATGACCTTTGTCTCTTATTTTCAAACACTTTCCAAGGCCTGGACATTTTCAAAGTCTTTCCAGGATTTTAAGGACCAGTGGAAACCCTGATATTAAACTCTCTGAAGTGAGTGAGCTGTAAATCTCCAGCATGTGTCAGTTGTCATAAGTAGTAACATACCTTGTTCACTGGAGAACGGCGGCGACGAGGAGGTCGGCTCTTGGCTCGGGACCGGGACGCAACCTTTGACTTCAAATAAAACATAAAAACAAATACTTTAAGTAACATCGCTATAGTTACACAACAATATACATTACAATTATATCTATGGATAGCAAAGTTCACTTAAAGACTATTATTATAGTTTATATAACTTTTTAAATATATACATTATATACGTAAAGTTAACGGTCAGTAATAAAGATAAGACTCTAGATAAAAGCGTCCAGAGATACAAGTTTGAAACTGACCTTCTTGGGCTTAGGAGAGGGCTTGAAGTCCGCCAGGCAAGACAGGTGAGAAGGAGAGACTTCTTCCATAGCACGTAGGGCGGTGCTGCTGAACCAGACGGGGTTCAGTGGCAAGAAGCACTCCTCCTCCTGTAAAAACACAAAAAAACACAAAGTGTTCTGATTACAATCATGCCTGTCAGAAACACAACCCAAAGAATAATACATCCTAGAGTAATAATAGAAAATGCATAAAGGAATGACAAACCTGCGGTTGAGCCATCCTGGGCTCAGGTGAACCACTGGACAGGGGTGGTTCCCCAGGCTGGCTCGTCTGCAATGACAAAAAGCATCACATGGTATTAAACCATTGTAACCTACATAAAACGTTTCACAAACATCACATTCAACATTTTATAATCACATCACACATTATAATATGCATCAATTACCTTGCCGCCCTGACCAACGGTTCTCCACTGAGAGGGGTCAGGTGCAGGTGGAGCAGGGGAGCTCTCCCTCACAACCAGTTTAGGAAGGACCTTCCTAACTGGAGGTGACGGCCTGGGAGAGACCCGCGGGGCTGGTGGTGTCCTCAGTTGCTCTGTAGCAGCAGAGGAGAGCAACTGAGCGAGGATAGCCATCCCCTCACTATCACTCAGATGGACCTGCAAAAATAAGAAAAGAAAGACAAAAAAGTTTTACTTTCAGTTAGCGTCTGCCATGTACTGAAGTCTTAATGGCAACAACAAAGAACTACAAATCAGACTTTAGTTTCACACACAGATATTGTACTTACACCATCCTTGCTCCACAACGCCAAATTGCTCGTGGGGAAGTCCTCCGTAGCTCTAAAGAAGTACCTCACGCCTTGAAAAAGAAGGACAAAAGCATGAGTCATCATGATATACTGTACTGTGACTTTATATGAATTGCTTTTTATGCAAGATATTTTCTCAATTAGTATGAAACTTAAATCTTTTCCACATACCCATACGAGCAGCCACACGGCGATATGCCTGACGCATGTGATCCTGGTAGTCGAGGTCACAAGTCAGGCGGGGAGGGAAGTCGACGACAAAAACCTGAAGAAAACAAAACCTGATCATTAATAAAAAGACTACTCTTTAACTAAAAATCCCACACAGTCAATATCATTAAAACACCAAATCAACAATAATAAGATATGAAAGAAAAGCTTACCTTAGGCCAGCGGTTGCCAACGGACTGCAGGAGGTTGGCGAAGTCGATGGCAGCCTCATCGACGGTCCTGCTGGCAGTCAGGTTGTTGCTGGGAGCCAGCACACAGACGGCCTCAGGAGTACGAGGAACTACGGCGTGTAGAACCTCAGTACGGATCTGAGACGCACTGGCTCCCGGAGTCGACATGAAGCCAAAGCAGAGGGTGTCGGACTTTGGCATCGGGACAATGCCATCTACAATAGCGCGTAGATGGGAGTCCCCGACAATCAGAACAAACTGCAAAAATAAATACAGTGTAAAAAAACCATGAAGACATACGATCAATTATTCTCTTCCAACAATGGACAACAATAATACCTTCTTGTCAGGGGACTCAGGCGGGATGGTCAGCTTGTGACTGCGCCCAGTGACGAGGGAAACTGGCCATTTCAACACTTTGTGGCGCCTCCCGGTGCCACGGCCTGTTTAGAAAAGGATGGAACATCAGATTAATGAGTAATAATGACTAACCCTTTATTGGCATTGAGCTCTTAGCAGAAGTGTATAGTAAACACAAATACATCAAAACTAATAAAACAGCTGAATACTCACGTGCATAAAACTCCGCACGCACTTCATCCTCACCCCAGAACGGTCTGGCTGGCAGGGTGGCTCCAACCACCTGATGACAAATGATTAACAGATTTAACTTAACATGGTACGGATGGTGTAAACGTGTCTCAGTGAAGAGAGCGTTTCATTTCTGGTCATACATACGTTGTTGACTGGAGAGAGGGTGCAGGGGGGGCGGTCAGGGTCCTGGACCGTGCTCCAGCGCTGCTTCTGGGCCTGGGATCGCCTTCCCTTCCGCGGCATCCTGAAAAACACTACACACAAAAAAAATCCCTCCAAACAAAAGGGCGTTAAGCCTAAACTAAAACCTAACCTAAACAATTTATCCTGAATATATGAAATCTAAAATAGAAATTAATCAATAAAATATCAACAATTCAACAATCAAATATGCAAATGAGGTGAAGTGAGGTGAAGTGAGGTGAAGTGAGGTGAAGTGAAGTGAAGTGAGGTGAGGTGAAGTCAGGTGAAGTGAGGTGAAGTGAAGTGAGGTGAGGTGAGGTGAGGTGAGGTGAAGTGAGGTGAGGTGAGGTGAGGTGAGGTGAGGTGAGGTGAGGTGAAGTGAAGTGAGGTGAGGTGAGGTGAGGTGAGGTGAGGTGAGGTGAGGTGAAGTGAGGTGAGGTGAGGTGAGGTGAGGTGAGGTGAAGTGAGGTGAGGTGAGGTGAGGTGAGGTGAAGTGAAGTGAGGTGAGGTGAAGTGAAGTGAGGTGAGGTGAGGTGAAGTCAGGTGAGGTGAAGTGAGGTGAGGTGAGGTGAGGTGAAGTGAGGTGAAGTGAAGTGAAGTGAGGTGAGGTGAAGTCAGGTGAAGTGAGGTGAAGTGAAGTGAGGTGAGGTGAGGTGAGGTGAGGTGAAGTGAGGTGAGGTGAAGTAAGGTGAGGTCAGGTGAGGTGAGGTGAAGTCAGGTGAAGTGAGGTGAGGTGAGGTGAGGTGAAGTGAAGTGAGGTGAGGTGAGGTGAAGTGAAGTGAGGTGAGGTGAGGTGAAGTCAGGTGAGGTGAAGTGAGGTGAGGTGAGGTGAGGTGAAGTGAGGTGAGGTGAAGTGAGGTGAGGTGAGGTGAGGTGAGGTGAGGTGAGGTGAAGTGAAGTGAGGTGAGGTGAGGTGAGGTGAAGTGAAGTGAGGTGAGGTGAGGTGAAGTCAGGTGAGGTGAGGTGAGGTGAAGTGAAGTGAGGTGAGGTGAAGTGAGGTGAGGTGAGGTGAAGTGAGGTGAAGTCAGGTGAGGTGAGGTGAGGTGAAGTGAAGTGAGGTGAAGTCAGGTGAGGTGAGGTGAAGTGAGGTGAAGTCAGGTGAGGTGAGGTGAGGTGAAGTGAAGTGAAGTGAAGTGAGGTGAGGTGAGGTGAAGTGAAGTGAGGTGAGGTGAGGTGAAGTCAGGTGAGGTGAAGTGAGGTGAAGTGAAGTGAGGTGAGGTGAAGTGAGGTGAAGTGAGGTGAGGTGAGGTGAGGTCAGGTGAGGTGAGGTGAGGTGAGGCAATCCAAGGCAAGTCAAGCTCAGGAAGCAGCAAAACCGCTCAAAACTTTGATCAAACTGGAATTAAAAGACAAATGTAAATGAGTTAGATAGCTACCAAAAATATGAGCAGCAATATTACACACCTATAACATGTAATGCCTGTGTCCATAGGTAGCAGGGTGGCAGTCAATCATTCACAAGTATTAGCACTCAGCTAGCAATAACAAATAGCAACTATATATATTAGCAGAAATATTATTTTTCTAACATATATTATTGTATAATATATTGAAATGGGCGTTATTGCTTCATTACACAGTGGACTATTTTAAATAAGTTTTAACATATTTGGGTGTATAATATTTATAATTGAATAAGACTAAGAACAAAGTCTGCATACGAAAGGGGCTACCAAGCAAATGTATTTAATGAAGCTAATTTAACAAAGCATGACAGCCTCATGTCCTCCCAGCAGATAAGACTTATTACCGTAATAGCAGCAGTGTAAGTGCAGTAGGATATTATGATATATATATATATAGTAGATAAAATCATATTATGAGTCATACATTAATAAATCCCATGAACCGATATTTAAATTACCACTATTATGTTTTTGTCGGTGCTAAAGTTAACATTAGTGGCTGTAAACATGGCTATTTCAGGCACATCATTGACAGTCGATAAACCGACACACACACACACACACACACACACACACACACACACACACACACACACACACACACACACACTCACACATCAAATTTGAATGATAGTTAACTCCCCGTTAAATAACAGTTGTCGCATAGTGAGTATACACGTCATGGACTAGCGATCATAATAAACTATAAATGCAGTGCATGGCCTTCAATAAAAATAACTGAAAATATTAATCTGGCATTATATTAACAGAATAAAGTTATAATATTAACAGAGTTATAATATTAACAAAATAAAGTTATAATATTAATAAAGTTATAATATTAACAGAATAAAGTTATAATATTAACAGAATAAAGTTATAATATTAACAGAGTTATAATATTAACAGAATAAAGTTATAATATTAACAGAGTTATAATATTAACAGAATAAAGTTATAATATTAACAGAGTTATAATATTAACAGAGTTATAATATTAACAGAATAAAGTTATAATATTAACAGAGTTATAATATTAACAGAGTTATAATATTAACAGAATAAAGTTATAATATTAACAGAATAAAGTTATAATATTAACAGAATAAAGTTATAATATTAACAGAGTTATAATATTAACAGAGTTATAATATTAACAGTTATAATATTAACAGTTATAATATTAACAGAGTTATAATATTAACAGAGTTATAATATTAACAGAGTTATAATATTAACAGAGTTATAATATTAACAGAATAAAGTTATAATATTAACAGAATAAAGTTATAATATTAACAGAGTTATAATATTAACAGAGTTATAATATTAACAGAATAAAGTTATAATATTAACAGAGTTATAATATTAACAGAGTTATAATATTAACAGAGTTATAATATTAACAGAATAAAGTTATAATATTAACAGAGTTATAATATTAACAGAGTTATAATATTAACAGAGTTATAATATTAACAGTTATAATATTAACAGAGTTATAATATTAACAGAATAAAGTTATAATATTAACAGAGTTATAATATTAACAGAATAAAGTTATAATATTAATAAAGTTATAATATTAACAGAATAAAGTTATAATATTAACAGAATAAAGTTATAATATTAACAGAATAAAGTTATAATATTAACAGAGTTATAATATTAACAGAATAAAGTTATAATATTAACAGAGTTATAATATTAACAGAGTTATAATATTAACAGAATAAAGTTATAATATTAACAGAGTTATAATATTAACAGTTATAATATTAACAGAGTTATAATATTAACAGAATAAAGTTATAATATTAACAGAATAAAGTTATAATATTAACAGAATAAAGTTATAATATTAACAGAATAAAGTTATAATATTAACAGAATAAAGTTATAATATTAACAGAATAAAGTTATAATATTAACAGAGTTATAATATTAACAGAGTTATAATAGTAACATGTATGACGTCATTGCAGTTATTGTCCAATGACACGCCTCTAAATTTCCCGGGGGTGTAACTTGTTTTTCTTTGTTTGTATGGTTACCATGGTTACCATGAATCCGCTGCTGTCAAGCGTCATGTCAGAGCTGAATATTACTGCTTTCATTTAGCCTACATACACTGTAAACTCCAACACACTGTTGTTATATATATATATATATATATATATATATATATATATATATATATATATATATAGTAGTTATAAACCATATTATATTTTTATTAATAAATAAATACCCTCCTTACGGCGCGCATGGTATTAACACTTCAGCATGACCACAGTAAAATGTCACCGCTCGCTACTGATACACATTAATACTGTTTTTAATGTTTTCACTGATTGAAATAAATAACTATGAAATGAATTGAGTGAGCAGCTAATGTAAAGCCCGCGGAGCTTAATGAAGAAGACCCGGAGAGAAGGATGAAGAGGAGCCGCTGCTCATTTAACACAACCAACAAAAGCAATGAAGCAAGCGGTAAATGGACTTATATATTTAATACCTAACTAAATGTAATGTAAGCTCTAATACAACATATGGACGCTGTTAAGACTTTTTAAGAATAGTCCTTCTGTAAGCAGCTAATGTGAAGCTAGCAGAGCTTCTTACCGAAGGATCAAAGGAGAGCTTCCGCTCACTCATTTAACCTAACCAACAAAGCAACGAAGGAAGCGGTAATGGACTTACATATTTAAGACTTAATATGGAACATAAAGACACTTTTAAGACTTTTTAAGCATAAAAGTTAGGAGCTATAATGAAGAAGACGGCTTCTTACCTCAAGAGAAAGATCAAAGGGAAAGTTTTGCCGCCGCCAATCCGCTTTTAAGGAGAATGACGTAGCCAATCAGAGTCCTCCTCCGGTTGCTAGGCTACAGTTGATAAGCATCCTTCAAATTCAAGTTCCAAAACAGCGATGCTGCGCGCGCACGCACGCGCACATACAAACACACACACACACACACACACACACACATCAGCTGACACATCAGCGTGATTTTATTACGGCGGAGGGACAGAGGAGACCCGGCACAGGGACAGAGGAGAGCCGGGAGGGACAGCAGCAGACGCTGCTCTGCCTGCTCTGCCGGACAGGTGAGTAACATCAGCGCTGCTTCACATAAAGTGTTATAACGTTACCTGCTGACATTCAGCTCACTGTCTAGTTAGTCAGTACTATATGTTATATGTTTGTTTACAGACATGAAGACATAGAAACACAGGTTTGCTATCACAATATGATTATTTACAGTTGTTAACTACTGCTAGTTTTATTACATAAACAGATTAATACACAGATAAACACATTGACTCTATTCATCCCAGATTTGATTTAGAGCAGCATGTTATCAGTATCTATAATATGATGTTTGTTTCATTCAGATCAAGGTCTGCTCATTTCCTAAACTAAACTAAAATCAGCACATTTTTTCTATTATTATTATTATTAATATTATTATTATTATATTATTATTATTATATTATTATATTATTATTATTATTATTATCATTATTATTCATCATTATTATTATTATTATTATTATTATTATTATTATTGTTTATTATTATTATATTATTATTATTATTATATTATTATTATTATTATTATTATTATTATTATTTATAATAATAATAATTATTATTATTTATTATTATTTTATTATGATTATTTATTATTATTATTATTATTATTATTATTATTATTATTAATTATTATTATTGTTATTGATTATTATTCATATTATTATTATTATTAGTAGTAGTATTATTATTATTATTATTATTATTATTTATTATTATTATTATTTATTATTATTATTATTATTATTTTCTCCACACAGTTACATTGTGACTGTATATGAGTGTTTAACATTACACATTACTGTAGCATCACATCAGTCTTCTCAGTTATCCAGTAACAATGACATGAGACTAATAATGGCTCTGTATTTATTCTTTTTAAAGGCATCCCAGACCCTGATCCTCAGACCTGGACCCTGCTCCTCAGACCTGTAGCCCTGCTCCTCAGACCTGGACCCTGCTCCTCAGGCCTGGACCCTGCTCCTCAGACCTGTAGCCCTGCTACTCAGACCTGTAGCCCTGCTCCTCAGGCCTGGACCCTGCTCCTCACAGCAGTTCCCCTGCCCCAGCTCTCAGTTCAATATCTCATTTCTATTCCCCTCAATAAATGTATTTCCCTTCAGTCATGCCTCCTCTCCTCTGTGTCACACACTTAGAGTAACAAGCTTCAACTAACAACTGAGTATCTAACTATATAAGACTAACTAACTATGTCATTTATAAATATGTTTGTGTACATGTTTATTATTTCTACTGATATTGTGATTGTTCTGTTTCATACTGATAATAATACATAGATAGTCATTTTACTCTATTACAAACACACACGTGTTATTTTCCATATTTATTTTAATACAGTCTGGGTGACAGATCTCCACACACAGCAGCTTGGTATCACTACTCTTCTGTCTCTAAGTGCTTCATGTTGGAGGGAATCTACATCTCTGGCAGAAACACCAGGCTGGCTGACCCTGGACAGGGTGAGGTGATGATGTATGTCTCCAGGTGATGAAGACAGGGTGAGGTGATGCTGTAGGTCTCCAGGTGATGAAGACAGGGTGAGGTGATGCTGTAGGTCTCCAGGTGATGAAGACAGGGTGAGGTGATGCTGTAGGTCTCCAGGTGATGAAGACAGGGTGAGCTGTAGGTCTCCAGGTGATGAAGACAGATAGGCAGCTGATGAGATCCCCCCCCCATGATAGTAATGACACATAAATGAAATCAGACATATTACCTGTAAACTTATAAATATATCACTCAAATATTAACAACTTTTCTCCTAGTTTTGCCCTACAACACAAAACTATACAATATTTTGTCCACAGTAAACATGAATTAATTAATCACTCCATTCAAATGACCTGACACAGTCACATTTATGTATTCATTTATTTATTTATTTAGTTCTACATTTATTTATTGATTTATTTATTTATTTTACATCTGTATTTCTAAATTTCTAAATTTTTTTATGTCTGTTTCCATATGTTAATGTGGTGGGCGGTAATAAGTCTTAAGTCTTAAGGTCGGTGTAAAGTAAGTATAAATAAATAAATGTGTGTTCTGAGTTTGACATACCACAGAAAGGTGTGTTGTTGCCAAATGTGAATGATTAAAAAATCACCAAATATGTGAAATTAGGCTTCAAACTTGTGTAAAAATCAGCCTCTGTGGGCATGCCTGCTGAGTTCGGTGAAACCCCGCCCCCTACCAAGTGTCACCTGTCAATCAAAGTCATCAGCTATACTATTGCTGAGAGCTTTCGGCCGCTAGTGCGGCCGAGCTAGCCACCATGCTCACTCAGTTAACTGGTAAAACAGACAGACAGGTAGAATTAGCCAATCACAAAAAGGTAGGTCAGTTCAGCCAATCACAAAAAAGTAGGTCAGATTCTGCCCAGCAACAGGTTGCTAAGGTCAGCTAAGGCCCTGCGGTTGCTACGGCGATTTCAGGATCCGCTTGGAAAAATGTCTCAAAATTCTAAAGGATTTGGCTTCTGACAAGGTCCCGAACAATTGCAAACTGTGAGAAAACCGTAACTCCTGTCCAAAAACCGAAAACACCGTGAGAGACACAGAAGCCGGCAGATTCTGACAGTGTTTATTTTATTCAGATATTCCTTAAAATGAGCGAGTAAGCTCAGTGTGAACACAGAGTGAGATTCATTTGAAAAGAGAAGACGATTACATTAGGTTTAATGGGGAGCGAGACAGGGATTGCCGCCAGTCTCGACCCCCCCATTTAAATTTTGTGCAGACCCCGCCTGTCAACTTCACATTTTATGAATCCCAACACCTATGTCTACATTTTGACAAAAAATGATTTGTCTCCTTTTCACGGCTTGGCCGTGAGCTCGAGTTAAAAATAAAAATGAAGGTTATGAATTACTGCTTCTCACACTCTAGCTAACTGCCGCTTCCACTCTAACTTTGACGAAAAAGTGATTTCCACTCCTCGTTTGACTGCTCATAGTTTGAAAAGTTTACATTTTATGTTAAAATAGTTTGGTGTTTTTCCAGAGAGGACAAGTTTTCCTCCGTTTTGAAGTTTTAATCACGTTTCTACGTGAACGTATGAGCGAGCTAGGTGACTCTGAAAAAAGGTGAAAAAAGGTGAAATTTTTTAGGTTTTTCAAAAAATTCCCATTCATTTCCAATGGAGAAATCTCCCGGTTTTTTGGGAATAACTTTGGGAAACTTTGGAATTTCAACACCAAAAGTCATAGCACCCATCCCCCGATCGAGCCGCACGTTTTGATGTATATATTGTCGGGGTTTTCTCAAAGCTGCGGGAGGAGTTACGCGCCGAAAAACGGCGGAAGAAGATGTAAGAAAAATAATAAGTATGGAGAAGATTAATAGTTGCCTCGGGGCTTCGCCCCGAGGCACTCCTCTCCAGCTTCTGGAGTGGAGTGCCTCGGAGCTTGAACCCCGTGGCACTAATAAGTATGGAGAAGATTAATAGTTGCCTCGGGGCTTCGCCCCGAGGCCTTCCTCTCCAGCTTCTGGAGTGGAAGGCCTCGGAGCTAGAACCCCGTGGCACTAACTAGAAAATTCCAGGGAAATTTTGAGTGCCACGGGGCTACTGCCGGGACGAGTACAGCAGAGAGTAGCACACAGAGCACAAGGCAGTAGGAACATGCACTAACTCTATGCACGACACTACAGCACACACACACACACACACACACACACACCATACCTGCCTGTCCTGCATTTGAGCAGTAAGACTGTCAATAACTGACACATCCACTCTAACTTTGAAGAAAAAGTGATTTCCACTCCTCGTTTGACTGCTCATAGTTTGAAAAGTTTACATGTTATGTTAATAGATAGATAGATAGATAGATAGATAGACAGACAGACAGACAGACAGACAGACAGACAGACAGACAGATAGATAGATAGATAGATAGATAGATAGATAGATAGATAGATAGATAGATAGATAGATACATCGATAGATAAGATAGATAGATAAGATAGATAGATAAGATAGATAGATAGATAGATAGATAGATAAGATAGATAGATAGATAGATAAGATAGATAGACAGATAGATAGATAGATAGATAGATAGATAGATAGATAGATAAGATAGATAGATAGATAGATAGATAGATAGATAGATAGATAAGATAGATAGATAGATAGATACATCGATACATCGATAGATAAGATAGATAGATAGATAGATAGATAGATACATCGATAGATAGATAGATAGATAGATAGACAGATAGATAGATAGATAGATAGATAGATACATCGATAGATAGATAGATAGATAGATAGATAGATAGATACATCGATAGATAAGATAGATAGATAGATAGATAGATAGATAGATAGATAGACAGATAGATAGATAGATAGATAGATAGATACATCGATAGATAAGATAGATAGATAGATAGATAGATAGATAGATAGATACTGGTAAAATAGACAGACAGGTAGAATTAGCCAATCACAAAAAGGTAGGTCAGTTCAGCCAATCACAAAAAAGTAGGTCAGATTCTGCCCAGCAACAGGCTGCCAAGGTCAGCTAAGGCCCTGCGGTTGCTACGGCGATTTCAGGATCTGCCTTGAAAAATGTCTCAACATTCTAAAGGATTTGGCTTCTGACAAGGTCCCCAACAATTGCAAACTGTGAGAAAACCGTAACTCCTGTCCAAAAACCGAAAACACCGTGAGAGACACAGAAGCCGGCAGATTCTGACAGTGTTTATTTGATTCAGATATTCCTTAAAATGAGCGAGTAAGCTCAGTGCGAACACAGAGTGAGATTCATTTGAAAAAAGAAGACGATTACATTAGAGTGAGTGGGGAGTGAGACAGGTATTGCTGCCAGTCTCAGCCCCCCTGTTTAAATTTTGTGTGGACCCCGCCTGTCAAAGTCACATTTTATGAATCCCAACACCTATGTCTACATTTTGACCAAAAATTATTTGTCTCCTTTTTACGGTTTGGCCGTGAGCTCGAGTTAAAAATAAAAATGAAGGTTATGGTTTACTGCTTCTCACACTCTAGCTAACTGCCGCTTCCACTCTAACTTTGACGAAAAAGTGATTTCCACTCCTCATTTGACTGCTCATAGTTTGAAAAGTTTACATGTTATGTCAAAACAGTTTGGTATTTTTCCAGAGAGGACAAGTTTTCCTCCGTTTTGAAGTTTTAATCACGTTTCTACGTGCACGTATGAGCGAGCTACGTGACTCTGAAAAAAGGTAAAAAAAAGGTGAAATTTTGGAGGATTTTCAAAAAATTCCCATTCATTTCCAATGGAGAAATATTCCTGGTTTTTTGGGAATAACTTTGGGAAACTTTGGAATTTCAACACCAAAAGTCATAGCACCCATCCCCCGATCGAGCCGCACGTTTTGATGTATATATTGTCGGGGTTTTCTCAAAGCTGCGGGAGGAGTTACGCGCCGAAAAACGGCGGAAGAAGATGTAAGAATAAGTATGGAGAAGATTAATAGTTGCCTCGGGGCTTCGCCCCGAGGCCTTCCTCTCCAGCTTCTGGAGTGGAAGGCCTCGGAGCTAGAACCCCGTGGCACTAACTAGAAAATTCCAGGGAAATTTTGAGTGCCACGGGGCTACTGCCGGGACGAGTACAAGATTTATTTCCAGTGTTCAAAAGTCACCCTGATCATATAACACTAAGTAACTTTTACTGTGGCAGTATTAAGTACATCTTACTGGTCAGTATCAAGTGTAACAGTAGATGTAAGCAGAGAGTAGCACACAGAGCACAAGGCAGTAGCAACATGCACTAACTCTAAGCACTACAACACAGTGTGTACTCACACACACACACACACACACACACACACACACACACACACACACACACACACACCTGCATTTGAGCAGTAAGACTGTCAATATAATTCATATGTATATATAGAGAGAGTATCAATACTAGCTCGGCTGCTACCTCAGTTAACTGGTAAAACAGACAGACAGGTAGAATCAGCCAATCACAAAAAAGTAGGTCAGATTCTGCCCAGCAACAGGTTGCCATGGTCAGCTAAGGCCCTGCGGTTGCTACGGCGATTTCAGGATCTGCCTTGAAAAATGTCTCAAAGTTCTAAAGGATTTGGCTTTTGACAAGGTCCCGAACAATTGCAAACTGTGAGAAAACCGTAACTCCTGTCCAAAAACCGAAAACACCGTGAGAGACACAGAAGCCGGCAGATTCTGACAGTGTTTATTTTATTCAGATATTCCGTAAAATGAGCGAGTAAGCTCAGTGCGAACACAGAGTGAGATTCTTTTGAAATAAGAAGACGATTACATTAGGTTTAATGGGGAGTGAGACAGGGATTGCCGCCGGTCTCGGCCCCCCCGTTTAAATTTTGTGCAGATCCCGCCGGTCAAAGTCACATTTTATGAATCCCAACACCTATGTCTATATTTTGACCAAAAATTATTTGTCTCCTTTTTACGGTTTGGCCGTGAGCTCGAGTTAAAAATAAAAATGAAGGTTCATCATTACTGCTTCTCACACTCTAGCTAACTGCCGCTTCCACTCTAACTTTGACGAAAAAGTGATTTCCACTCCTCGTTTGACTGCTCATAGTTTGAAAAGTTTACATGGTATGGAAAATAATTAGGTATTTTTCGAGAGAGGACAAGTTTTCCTCTGTTTTAAAGTTTGAATCACGTTTCTACGTTCAGGTATGAGTGAGCTAGGTGACTCTGAAAAAAGGTGAAAAAAGGTGAAATTTTTGGTGGTTTTCAAAAAATTCCCATTCATTTCCAATGGAGAAATCTCCCGGTTTTCTGGGAATAACTTTGGGAAACTTTGGAATTTCAACACCAAAAGTCATAGCACCCCTCCCCCGATCGAGCCGCACGTTTTGATGTATATATTGTCGGGGTTTTCTCAAAGCTGCGGGAGGAGTTACGCGCCGAAAAACGGCGGAAGAAGATGTAAGAAGAATAATAATACTAGAAAATTCCAGGGAAATTTTGAGTGCCACGGGGCTACTGCCGGGACGAGTACACAATTTATTTTTTCCTTATGAATGTACTTTATTCTCAACTTAACATCCCTGAAAATATTAAGTAATGATTATGATCATATTTAAGCATAAATAATATTTATTTACACCAAATAATTAAAGTCTACTTCATTCATCTTCATACATCTTATTTAAGCATAAATAATACTTTTTTAAACTAATTAATTAAAGTCTAGCTCATTTTTCCACAGACAGGAACATCAGTGTTATGAATATTAAGTAAATCTTGTCATTAAGAGAGTTGATTTTAATATACTTTTTTATGACTGGAAATCTGCTTGGAAGTTGAGTGTAAATAACTCATAACTCATGTACTCATCCCTACCGGGATGAGTACATGAGTTATTTACACCCTGATCATATTCTGGTTTCAAGAATTGCACTAACACTAACTTTTACTGTCCCTGTATTAAATACATAGTACAGAAATGGCTCAAATATGACACTTGTGTGTATGCACAACATTTACAAAGTTCAGTCTTACCTTGAAGATGTATGGCACATTAATTGCATCACACCATGCCAGGACAGTGAATACTTTTCTTACTACAACATCTAACTGCACTGTATAAATAATGCATTGATCATATGGAGCACCAGTTGAAACCATTACATTATCAATATCATTTTATTAAAGATCAAATATTGGAAAAAACAAAGAACACAGATTCAAGTACATTTTACAGCTCTGCATTTTGCTTTGATCAAAATCAATAATTCATTAAGTATATAAAAAATAATGCATGAATATTATGAATAATGAAATTACAAAGGAATTCAAATGGTATCTAAGCATACAACATCATTGTGCAAAAAATATAACTATCATTCATATTGTCAAGTCATCATAAAAAACATGCCAAACTTTTAGTCCTTAAAAAATAAAACTTCAAACATCAGACTACCTGCTCCAGTAAGATTATAATCTAACACACTCAACAGACAACATTACATACATTTACCATAAGGGTGGATCTACGTATGGTCGTTATGGCTGGTTGCGTAGGGCGTCATCGGAGGGGGGAGTGGGGGAAGGGGGTGTGTATGTGTGTGTGGGGGGCGGGGGCTGTGACCAGGGAGTGGATGGTGCTATTTACCCATAGCTGGGACAGTGGTTGACGAGCACCAGGGCTTGTCCACACAGTGGTGGGCCTGTGTGCTGCGTCTCTGGGGCCCACTGCTGCTCCGAGATCCCCTGCAGTTTAGCCTGGGACTGTGAGGTACCCAGTTACCGTGTGTGGCCGCGAGGAGGCACTGCAGGAGTCTTGGTAGTGGAGAGGCTCTATACTGGCAGGAGGAAGCTAACATAATCAGCTCCTCTTTTCACCCTCCATTAGAAAGGCTAGCCAACGGCAGTAGATGTAAGCAGAGAGTAGCACACAGAGCACAAGGCAGTAGCAATGTGCACTAACTCTAAGCACTACACTACAGCACTGTACGCTTCACACATACCCTGTGTTAGTACACAACACAGTGTGTACAAACACTCACACACAGACAAAGACACACATTCTCTCTCTCACTCACACACACACACACACACACATACACACACACACACACACACACACATACACACAGACAACATAAATGGGGAGGGGGTGGAGGGGTGGACTGGGAGAAAGAGAGAGAGAGAGAGAGAGAGAAGACAGAGAACAGTACAGTGCAAATGGACCAGACTCTGATGGGGGCCATACCACATTGGGGTTGCAAAATATGGAGGACGCGCTTGAATGTGTGTGAAATAACACTTCCAACACGTTTTCACTTCCTCCATTAAAGTCATGGAGGAAGTGAAAAAGCTTTGGAATGAAATGAGTACGCTGGCCGCGAGGTTGGTCGTGATACGAAATAGATGTAAATACTTAGAATACTTACCAAAACTCACCCGTGCTGGTCCTACCTGCTGAAAGAATGAACATACCTACCTAATGAATAAACATACATGAATTTTTTAAATGTTTTTATTTTGCACAATAATTCAACAAAAAGCAAAAGATGAAGGCAAGGCAAGGTAAGGCAAAGCAACTTTATTTATATAACACATTTCATACACAATGGCAACTGTGTTTTACATGACACGTTACATTTACATTACATTTACATTTTACAGTAAGAACTGGGCTTATACAGGGTACATATTAAAATTCACTACCGGTAATTAGATTAACCCTTTGATGCACAAGTTGGGTCAAAAGTGACCCGACAGAGTTTTAATTGTAAATATCTTTGCAATAAATTAATTTCACAATTAAGAATTCCAGGAATTCCTCAACTAACTTGTTTTTGATCATCACAAATTCTTATTTTCAGAATACAATCTTGACCCATATTCATTTCCTATGTTATTTCATGCATGGCTGTGTTTCTTTGCTATATAATTTAAAATATATTCATATAATAATGTAATATTTTAAACTATTCATTATGTATCTTGTTTTTGATCACCATAAATCATTTTTTTCATTTTCTCTGTCTACATGTTGGAACTAAAATAGGTTTTTATCACTACACTACATCAAGTTTACACACATGGGTCAAAAGTGACCTGTGCAAGTGTGAATTTGATAGGAACCTTTTATTTCCAAAATTTCCCTAGCTTAACTTCCCATGGAAATTTACCCGAAATTTTCCACCCCTTTGCAACCCTAGTTTAGGCCTATTCAAATGAAATACTATTATTGCAATAGCTAATAATTTGAAAAAAGTTCATAATAAATATTGAATATTTCCCGCCCTCGACTTGGACCAGTTTTTTTTAAAAATTGGGCCCGCTGTACTAGTTACAGTCTTTATTAAGACAAATAAACATTTCAAATATTAACTGTTATAATTAACTGTCATTTTTAAAGAAAAATATCACACTTGCATACACGGGTCATTTTCGACCCATGTGTGTAAACTTGATGTAATATTACAAAAACTATTTTAGTTTGTTACTTAAGAGAGGAGAAAGAAAAAAATAATGACTTATGGTTTTCAAAGACAAGATATTTAATGAATATTTTGAATATTAAATTATGAAATAAGTTTATTTCCAAAAATATAGCAAAGAAGCACTCAACCATGCATGAAATAACACTGTAGGCGTAGCTTGTGCATCTAAGGGTTAAAAACAAGTAACTATGAAATAGAAAAAACAATAATTACCATAAAAATAAAGCAAACTGAGAATACCTACCAAAAATCTGGTCCTATCCGTACCTAATGTCCAAGCACCGTTACTATATAACGCTTTCGATGGGCTGGACATGGGAAGAAAAAAAGACGACCGTACGACACCGACGTCAACGACGCCGCGATCAAGAGTCTCCCGCTGAAGCCAAAATACAGTATACCGCGTTATGGTAACTGTAATACGTTTGCAGTACACCTGATTGAATGCAAGATTCCGGTCGTGATATATAAATGTGATCAATCAGGGTCTGCTTTTCCGTTGTTGCAGCGGAGACAAGCTGGCTATAGCCTCTTGACTGGAACAACTCCTGGATGGCTTTCTTTCCTGTGGAGAACAGGTCTTCATTGAAGTCTCCACAAACCACAACAGGCTGGCAAGAAGCCATTATCTCCAAGGAGTCCAAGAGGCTTCGCATGTTCGGAAGAAATTCCGAAAGACTGAAATTGGGTGGTCTGTACACAGTGGCTATCAAAACTCTGACGGGGGCCACGACTTTGACGACTGCGAATTCAAGATCCGGCACATGTCGAAAGTATCTGCGGGCCTCTGCTTGAAGATTGCATTTGGAATAAATTGCAACTCCACCGCCGTCTTTTGTAGCCATGTCCACCCTGTTTGCGTACGACACGTGTCGGTTGCGCGCAAACATGTCATATCCCTCCAAGTGGAACTTTGGGGGAATGAAGGATCCAGTCAAATGTGTTTCAGTAACACATAAGACGTCCGCAAGCCTGAACTCGTGGTGGCATTTGAGGTCGTCGACGTGCGACAGGAGTCCTTCAACATTGTGATGGACGATCGTCAACGTTTCACCAGCAGTGTGGTCTGCTGATTTCACAAAGTGCATAAGTGGTCTTGTACTCTGGAATGAAGCGTGACACATATTGTCCATCGCTGCCGTTATGCTTGGATCAGCATAAATCTTCTTCTCATCAAAGTTGATGATCTTCAGACCCTGAAGCGAAGTTGTCCGGCTAAGAGCGACGTAGGCCATTCCATGTTCAAAAACACGCTTCAGACACACCACTGCAGACTTCATAGTCATGCCTTGCACTTTGTGCGCCGTACAGCCAAAGGCCAGTTTCATTGGAAACTGCCGTCGTACCACTCCTCTTATGCTGGTGTTTTCCTCAAACTTTTCAACGTACACCAAGTTGTCCGTTGGTCCACGAATCTTCTTGCGTAATTTCTGACCGGCTGTGGGATTATCCAATTCAAGTCCGATCAGCGTCACGGGCCTTGGTCTGTCTGTTTCAGAGGTCATGACAATGTTGGCAATCGTTCCAAAAGTCCCGTTTACCATGCCATCCTCTATATCCAGATTCCTAATGACCATGACCCGTGCTCCACACGCAGCTTGTATGTTGTCCGGCAAATCCCTTCTGTTGCCCTTGATGATATGGTCCATCACGACCATTCGTCCTGTTCGGGGGTCTTTTTTGTAGTCCTCGGCCCGAATGTCTTCAACTTGTAAGTTGAGGGCGGCAACAGTCGCAGAGTTGTGCGCATCCACCTCTTTATTCGTCGCAAAGATGTGGAGGGCATCAGCCGGACAATCGTTGGTTTCAGCGACGGCCTGTGCGAGCAGAGCTCTGTCGTCGTCGCTGAGAGGATCAGTCCTTCTCTTTGTCCTGATCCTGTTCAACAGTTCGGCAAAAGTACGGTCGTCTTTCTGCCGCATGATCTCTGTGAGATTGACCATCTGGAAATCTCTCCAGAGATCAAGAACATCGTCCTCACAAATGCAGAGTGGTTTGGCTCTGCCGAGAGGTGGCAACTGGTAAAAGTCGCCAACCGCGAGGACAGACATCCCTCCAAATGGTTTCCTGTTGCCTTTGATCTGTTGGAATCTCCAATGGACATAGGCAAACAGCTGCTTAGAAACCATGGATATCTCGTCGATAATCAATATCTCTGCGTTGGACAGTGCCGCTCTCACGTCGTCCAGTGCATTCCCAAGTCCTTGATACGGTGGTTTGAGACTTCTTGGCAGTTTCAAAATGGAGTGCAGCGTTTTTCCAGAAATGTTGAAAGCTGCAGTACCAGTAAATGCCGTAAGAAGCACCGCAGGCTGGGACATGTCCGCTTCGTTGCGAAACCTGGGAAGTTGGCGGAGAATCTTGGTTGCCTCCTCATGCACGGACTTGATGACGTGGGATTTGCCACAGCCAGCTCCTCCAGAGATAAAATAGTGAAAGGGTTCAGGATTGTGACCCCAGACACGTCGCAAACACCATTCACGCACGGTGTAGAAAATCGACGCTTGCATTTCATTGAGGCTTCGGTACATACCCCTCACAAAGTCAGGGCTCAATTTCGGTACCTCGATGGCTGGTATAGCTCCACCGAAGTTACCCTGGATTTCAAAATCCGGCACCTGGTCTTGTTCTCCGGCATCATGGGGGTTTACCTCTTGGAGTTCTGCCATGCACTCCACACGATCCACTTCCACCTCTGGCGCAAACGTGTTCCACGCGTTGATGATCGGTCCTTCCTCTTGAATTTTTTTCAACGCTTTGTCCAGAGCTTTTCCCTGTCCCTCGTAGAGTTTTTTGTACAAATCTACGATGCGTTTTACCGATCCGTTAAGGCCACATCTGTAAAATTCCTCGTATTTGTTATCTCCACTTTTCAGCTCACAATCGTCTCTGTGAGGGTAATAAAGTTTTAACAGCCGCCTGTAAAACTTTTCCGGTTGTTTCTTCTCGGAGAAGCGAGTAAACCGGATGATGGCCTGTTTCCCTGTCGTCCTCTTCTGAATGAATCCCTTGTCATTCTGGAGGGGAATGGCATTCGGTCCTTCAACTTGATGTCCATAGAGAACTCTGTACTGAGACACAAAATCAGCCAAACACATGAATTGAAATTCATGTGTTGCAGGTCTGTGTGCATACTTCTCCGGAAATCCTGGCATCCACACATCCACTTCATCTGGCTGCATGGTCATCAGTTTGCTCATTGGCAGGCTCATTTTCATACCATCCTCATCGGTCTGTATGAAAATGACGGAACGCGTGCACTTTTTAAGTGGGAGGCTGCATACTCGTGCCACAGATTCCTGAGCACTGACCTCCCTGTGCTTCGCGTATGCCTGCATGATCTTCTTCATTTCGTCGCGTTCGTTAATATTCGATGCCTTCACGTCGCGTATGACGGTGTTGAGGAACTGCGTCATCTCATGCTCCGGCTTAGACACATAGGACATCATGTACATGATGCAACTGTAGTCATCAAGTACATACTGTATGTCCATGTTGGCATTCCAAGCTCGCAGCAGATCAGCGTTGTATCCATTTACCCAGCTGTCCTTAGGGTCACGCTTCATCATGACGACCATTCCGTAAGTGAGGGCATCGACGCAGTCTTGATAGTTCTGGTGGGTCAGGTTGCATTTCGCCAGCAACTCTGACAGATCCTTGAACGTTTCCTTTGGGTCCATGAGAAAATCTCTCAACGGTTTCAATTTGTCCTTGGCCCATTTTTGAAGCTCAAATTTCTTCTTGGACTTCCTTTTGGAATCCTTGCCACATTTCTTTTTCTGGCCATCTTTTTCTTCGTCGTCGTCTTCATCATCAGAGGGGTCGCAGGGAGGGGAGGTGATCCTAGTTTTCTCCATGGGGAGCTTCGGGAAACCAAATCTGCAGGCTACATTTCCTTTCCTGCACGATTTTGAATGGTTCCGGCTGTGAATCTGAACTTCAGACACAGTCTTGTGGAGCTCGGGGTCTGCTTCCTTGTCCGGCATCTGGCAGCTGATGTAGCGGTCGATGAAGTTGACGAGTTTTTCCATCTGAACCGCGTCCTCTACATCATCAATTACTGGTGCATCCTTGATCCAAACCAGCATATGAATATGTGGACTTCCTCTTGCTTGAAACTCCACCCGATAAAAGTAATCCTCCACCGGCCCAATGGGCTGGGCAGGTGACAGGATCAGATCTGTCATGAGCGCATCCACTCTCTTCTCGAACATGCGCATGACAGTGACGGGGTTGCTCCGGAGAATCTCGCATTTTTCATTCCAGTCGAGGTCCGAAAAGTCCACTTCCTCACCTTGCTGCGCTTTTATGACCTCAATTACTTCAGGCCATCTCATTTCAGCAGCGGAAAAGGTGATAAAAAACGTTGGCTTTCCTATCTGTCTGACCATGGCGTGAAGGTCTCTCAGCGTTTTTTCCCAGTAGGCCGGAGTGCCTCTAAGGGGTTGCATAAAACGCGTTGCTTCCTTATTTTGGATGAGTTTCTCCAACTCTTCTTTGTCCTGGAGCATCTGATTAGAAATTTTCCGTCCATCCTTGGTCCTCTTCTTTCCCTTCCGTGTCTGGATCGACATGCTGTTAGTAGCTATGTGTGTCTCGGTTACAAATTGCGAGAAGAACAGGTAGGTTTGGTCCTTCGCAAACCGGGTATCCACACATAGTAGCCTCGCGTTGAAATACTTGGTTGGGGACAATTTGATTTCCCTGACTTCATCCAACGTGTTGTGTCCAGTTGGGAACTGCACAGGAAAGGCCATTGCTTCTAGTTTTGGCACGGCGAAGAAGCTGACCGGTTTGTTTCCTTGTGCAGGAGCGACGCTGAAAATCCCATCTCCGTATGATAGCACTTCCTGTGCTATGTCAGGAGGCTGCATGCAAGAGTCCAATGTCAGGCCAGGCCTAAGGTCCTCCTTTTCTTGATCTCTTGCATTAGCCATGTTTGTCATTTCCTCCGGCTCCTCAGGCTGTGCAGCATCTGCGTTGTTCTCTTCTGACTGATCACCATGTAGACTTTCAAATGTAGCGTCCTCGTCTATGGTTATGTCGCTGTATTCCGGATGCGTTGCTTTCAATTTCCTGAGTCCTGCTAGCACATTCTTCATGTCAACCGTGTAGAAGTGCTGATGTCCCTTGAATTTGATGTTCCTCTTCAGCTTCACTTGCAACAGCTGAGCTTCAGCGCTAGGCCTTGGCAGAGAGTTAACTGTGGCTTCCATCTCTGATGGTACACACACAACAGCGCCATGTACTGCCCGTTGCTGTCCTTTCGGCAGTGCGACGATTTTCGCGAATGGCAAGATTTTCGCGATCAGCTGCCTTTCCAGGACATTTAACCTGTCTAGCTCCGCGGGAATGGATGCTAGCTCCAGGTTATTAGCGACTGCAATGGGCGGCGTCTGTCCTCTCATCAGGTGGCTGTCGCAGGTGTGGCAGATCCACTCCTGCATCCTGTCTTGTGGTACGGTGCAAGGGGCTAAGCATTCACCGTCGCAGACATGGATATACTTACCTGTCAAGCAAGCAGCCACCACGCCAAGGTTTTTAACATATTTCGATCTGTTGCAATTCTTCACCTGATCCGGGAAGAGAGCTCTGTGGCACGCTGTGCAAGCATGGGTGGGTCCACGTCGAATCCTATGCCGAAATGAAGCTATAGCAGCTTGCATTCCAGGATTGACTGCAGGCTGTGGAATTTCCGGGTGGTGGCTCTCAATGTCTCTATATTTCCTCCGTATTCTCATTGCACACTGCAACTTGTGACGAATACGAAGGACGACATTTCTGGCCAGTCTATCCTTTTTATTCTGACTGCAGCGTTGTATATGATGCAGCCTGAATTGTGGGTTGTGGTGGTACAAAGTACTCATGTACATTTTCTGCCTGCTCTGAAAAGCAGGATCAGTGCTGTACCTCTCCCTCAGGTACATTTTCCGCCTGCTCTGAAAAGCAGGATCGGTGCTGTACCTCTTCCCCAGGTACATTTTCTTCTTGCTCTGAACAGCAGGATTGGTGCTGTACCTCTCCCTCAGGTACATTTTCCTCCTGCTTTGAAAAGCAAGATCAGTGCTGTACCTCTCCCTCATGTTCATTTTCTTCCTGCTCTGATAAGCAGCATCGGCACTGTATCTTCTGGTGAAGTATTCCTTCTTTTGTTTTCGGTGTTGATGGTCTTGGGCATATTTCGTCTTCATCGCCTGCATTTTTTTCTGCCGAAATTCCAAATTGCTGGCATATTTCTTTTTCTCATGTTGGCTTTTATTTGTCCTCGTGCCATTGTTTCCACTTCCTTTACGCATCGCTCTTCTTCGCTTTTCCTTGCTCAGTTTGGCAAAATCCTGCGTTGCTTTTGGAGTATGATGCTTGATGTTGACTGTTTGATTGAAGTCCAAATCCTCTGGTTGTTTGTCATCACTTTTTCTCCTAGGGATGTTGGCATCCACTGACTGCCCAGGGGTCTCACTTGAACCATGCTCACTTTGAAAGGAAACGGGCATCAATTCAAAGCTTGCATGTGGACCACGTCCTACGAAAAGCTCATCCAAGTGCTGGGCCAAGTCAGTCAGGTCACTGAAGGTCTTCATAATTGCAGTTCCTCCAGGCTGTGGCAAACCTGTCTCAGATCTTGAGTGGGAATCAAACAATCCATAGCGTCCAGTTCTCGTTCGGAAAATCGCAAAGCACTCCGGGGTTACCAATAGGACAGCATGGCGGACATCTTGTGACAGGCATTCCAGGTGTGTGGCAAGGGACAGCAGACCACTGTCTTCTTCCACTCTCAGGCGACCGACCATCAGATCTGACTCGTTCATGTTTACACTGTAAACATGTCTCTCCGTCAAGACCTGTTTGGGCATCTCCTCTATGGTCAAATGGTCGCTCTGGAATGTTCCGTCCAACAAAAGCTGCCGTTTAACGCCAACGTAAAGTGCATTACCCTGTTCTAGCACTCTGTCGAGGGAAATTGTGTCGAAATGCAACCCCTCATTGTGGTAGGCCAGAAAGGTGAGAGCCATGCAAGTGCACTGACTGTTACGAGAAAAGAGTCCATACCTGTTATCTCCCTGGGAATGAGACGCCCTCACGGATTGAATGTGCTGACCTGGTCCCATCACGGAATCCTGAAATTATTTTATGAAGGAATGTTGTAATTTTTTATCATTTTAATTGTTATACAAATTGCTTTTAGAACTGACCATTATACCATTATTACTATCATCATGAATCATAATTTTTATTATCATCATCATTATTTTAATTGTTTTATTTTGTTAAACATGCGTTACCTCCTAACATTTGTACGCGGACAAGGCTTAGCAATATCTTTAACTATCACATGTCTTCATAGCACTGATATTTCAAGATTTTGAAAAAACTCACCACCATCATTACACTCAGAAAAACTTAGTTCCATCACCATTATTAATGTCAATAATTTGTGAGATTATGTCAAATTACTTTTGTTAACAAAATCCCACGTATGAATCAAGCTACCTTGTATTTACATTTTACACTCATTCCAAAATTGGCCGTTCTCTTTTTATGCTTTTGAATTGAGGTAAACCACAAAGACATAAAAAGTAGTGATTGTAGATAAATATGATCTGCAGAGAAAGAGCTAGTTATTATGGCAAAGATTTACTATGAAGTAAAGTTTGCTTTTGATGCAGTTGAATGTACTGTAAATATTCAGTATGAGTCAATTGTGGAGACTTAATATACCTCATCAGGTAAAGCAGAATGGCAGCCTGCATCCTTGATGGTCCAGACCTGTGCATCTGGTGATGACATCAGACCTCTGGCCATCTGAATACATAAAGCAGCAACATTTTAGTAGGAGGAAGACGTTTAGTGAGATGATGCATGTTACTGAAAGGGACTAAACCTTACTTTTGCAGGCGGGGAACAGCAGGGGGTTTCTGTCTCATCTGAGCTACAGAACACTCTGGTCAGAGGTGATCCAACCAGCTGATGATAGATGAGAGGAAACATAGTGAATTAAACTGTGGACAATTTAGCTGTGTATTTAGTAAATGAGAGAGCTGCAAATGTTCAGTGTTATACAGATGAAATCTGAGTCAGGTAACTTACCGTGTTAGGCTCAGGAGCAAGCATGTAGTCCACACTGCTGAACCGGACGGTGTTCAGCGGGGGGGAGCACTCCTCCTGAAAAACAAAACACAGGTTGACTTCTGATTACAATCTGTCCTGTCAGACACACAAACCAAAGAATGATAAATACATCCTAAAGGAATATTATATTTAAATATTATTATAACAACAAACCTGCTGGTGAGCCATCCTGGGCTGAGGTGAACCTGTGGACTCCCGAGGTTCCCTAGGCTGGTGAGCCTGTAATGACAAAAAGCATCACATTGTATTAAACATAGGGGAAACCTTTCATTGTTACCAATGAAAATGTATTTTAAGTATTTTAAGTGTAATCTGCATCATCAAATAAAATATCAATTAAACTTGAATCATTAAAATTACAAAATGCACTCTTGATATAAAGTTATATGAGAGGAACCATAGTGGTACTGCTGCTGTTAAAGCATCTAAATAATTATTATAAATATTACTGCACCCTTTGGCAAACATTAGCACTATTAACAAATTATAAATGGATAGAAGAGGGGGGACGACATACCGTCACAGCAGAGGAGGCTGGGCCTAAAGGTGCGCCCTCGTCCGAACTCCAGGACAATCTGGCTGGGGGTGTTCCAACCGTCTGAGAATATATAACACACATATCACAGGGTTCACACTCTTTGGTTAACATCAAATTCAAGGACCTTTCAAGGACTTTCCAGTCCACAAATTCAAGGACCATATGATGATCCAATGCAAGCAGCGTTAATCAGTATAAACATTAATCACACAACTTCTTGAAAGTATAAATTCAAGCACTTTTAATGACCTTTGTCTCTTATTTTCAAACACTTTCCAAGGCCTGGACATTTTCAAAGTCTTTCCAGTATTTTAAGGACCTGTGGGAACCCTGATATTAAACTCTCTGAAGTGAGTGAGCTGTAAATCTCCAGCATGTGTCAGATATCAGTAGTTAGTAGTAACATACCTTGTTCACTGGAGAACGGCGGCGGCGAGGAGGTCGGGTCTTGGCTCGGGACCGGGACGCAACCTTTGACTTCAAATAAAACATAAAAACAAATACTTTAAGTCACATCGTTATAGTTACACAACAATATACATTATAATTATATTTATGGATAGCAAAGTTCACTTAAAGACTATTATTATAGTTTATATAACTTTTTAAATATTTACATTATATACGTAAAGTCAGTAATAAAGATAAGACTCTAGATAAAAGCGTCCAGAGATACAAGTTTGAAACTGACCTTCTTGGGCTTAGGAGAAGTCTTGAAGTCCGCCAGGCAAGACAGGTGAGAAGGAGAGACTTCTTCCATAGCACGTAGGGCGGTGCTGCTGAACCAGACGGGGTTCAGTGGCAAGAAGCACTCCTCCTCCTGTAAAAACACAAAAAAACACAAAGTGTTCTGATTACAATCATGCCTGTCAGAAACACAACCCAAAGAATAACACATCCTAGAGTAATAATAGAAAATGCATAAAGGAATGACAAACCTGCGGTTGAGCCATCCTGGGCTCAGGTGAACCACTGGACAGGGGTGGTTCCCCAGGCTGGCTCGTCTGCAATGACAAAAAGCATCACATCGTATTAAACCATTGTAACCTACATAAAACGTTTCACAAACATCACATTCAACATTTTATAATCACATCACACATTATAATATGTATCAATTACCTTGCCGCCCTGACCAACGGTTCTCCACTGAGAGGGGTCAGGTGCAGGTGGAGCAGGGGAACTCTCCCTCACAACCAGTTTAGGAAGGACCTTCCTAACTGGAGGTGATGGCCTGGGAGAGACCCGCGGGGCTGGTGGTGTCCTCAGTTGCTCTGTAGCAGCAGAGGAGAGCAACCGAGCGAGGATAGCCATCCCCTCACTATCACTCAGGTGGACCTGCAAAAATAAGAAAAGAGTTTTACTTTCAGTTAGCGTCTGCCATGTACTGAAGTCTTAATGGCAACAACAAAGAACTACAAATCAGACTTTAGTTTCACACACAGATATTGTACTTACACCATCCTTGCTCCACAACGCCAAATTGCTCGTGGGGAAGTCCTCCGTAGCCCTGAAGAAGTACCTCACGCCTTGAAAAAGAGGGAAAAAAGCATGAGTCATCATGATATACTGTACTGTGACTTTATATGAATTGCTTTTTATGCAAGATATTTTCTCAATTAGTATGAAACTTAAATCTTTTCCACATACCCATACGAGCAGCCACACGGCGATATGCCTGACGCATGTGATCCTGGTAGTCGAGGTCACAAGTCAGGCGGGGAGGGAAGTCGACGACAAAAACCTGAAGAAAACAAAACCTGATCATTAATAAAAAGACTACTCTTTAACTAAAAATCCCACACAGTCAATATCATTAAAACACCAAATCAACAATAATAAGATATGAAAGAAAAGCTTACCTTAGGCCAGCGGTTGCCAACGGACTGCAGGAGGTTGGCGAAGTCGATGGCAGCCTCATCGACGGTCCTGCTGGCAGTCAGGTTGTTGCTGGGAGCCAGCACACAGACGGCCTCAGGAGTACGAGGAACTACGGCGTGTAGAACCTCAGTACGGATCTGAGACGCACTGGCTCCCGGAGTCGACATGAAGCCAAAGCAGAGGGTGTCGGACTTTGGCATCGGGACAATGCCATCTACAATAGCGCGTAGATGGGAGTCCCCGACAATCAGAACAAACTGCAAAAATAAATACAGTTTAAGAATACAATGAAGACAGCATACGATCAATTATTCTCTTCCAACAATGGACAACAATAATACCTTCTTGCCAGGAGACTCAGGCGGGATGGTCAGTTTGTGGCTGCGCCCGGTGACGAGGGAAACTGGCCATTTCAACACTTTGTGGCGCCTCCCGGTGCCACGGCCTGTTTAGAAAAGGATGGAACATAAGATTGATGAGTAATAATGACTAACCCTTTATTAGCATTGAGCTCTTAGCAGAAGTGTATAGTAAACACAAATACATCAAAACTAATAAAACAGCTGAATACTCACGTGCATAAAACTCCGCACGCACTTCATCCTCACCCCAGAACGGTCTGGCTGGCAGGGTGGCTCCAACCACCTGATGACAAATGATAAACAGATTTAACTTAACATGGTACGGATGGTGTAAACGTGTCTCAGTGAAGAGACTATGAGTCATTTCAATGAGTGTGCGTTTCATTTCTGGTCATACATACGTTGTTGACTGGAGAGAGGGTGCAGGGGGGGCGGTCAGGGTCCTGGACCGTGCTCCAGCGCTGCTTCTGGGCCTGGGATCGCCTTCCCTTCCGCGGCATCCTGAAAAACACCACACACAAAAAAAATCCCTCCAAACAAAAGGGCGTTAAGCCTAAACTAAAACCTAACCTAAACAATTTATCCTGAATATATGAAATCTAAAATAGAAATTAATCAATAAAATATCAACAATCAAATATGCAAATGAGGTGAAGTGAGGTGAAGTGAGGTGAAGTGAGGTGAAGTGAAGTGAAGTGAGGTGAGGTGAAGTCAGGTGAAGTGAGGTGAAGTGAAGTGAGGTGAGGTGAGGTGAAGTGAGGTGAGGTGAAGTGAGGTGAGGTGAAGTCAGGTGAGGTGAAGTGAGGTGAAGTGAAGTCAGGTGAGGTGAAGTGAGGTGAAGTGAAGTGAGGTGAGGTGAAGTGAGGTGAGGTGAGGTGAAGTCAGGTGAAGTGAGGTGAAGTGAGGTGAGGTGAGGTGAGGTGAAGTGAGGTGAGGTGAGGTGAGGTGAGGTGAGGTGAGGTGAAGTGAGGTGAGGTGAGGTGAGGTGAGGTGAGGTGAAGTCAGGTGAGGTGAAGTGAGGTGAAGTGAAGTGAGGTGAAGTGAAGTGAGGTGAGGTGAGGTGAAGTGAGGTGAGGTGAAGTGAGGTGAGGTGAGGTGAGGTGAGATGAGGTGAGGTGAGGTGAGGTGAAGTGAGGTGAGGTGAGGTGAGGTGAGGTGAGGTGAGGTGAGGTGAGGTGAGGTGAAGTGAGATGAGGTGAGGTGAGGTGAGGTGAAGTGAGGTGAGGTGAGGTGAGGTGAGGTGAGGTGAAGTCAGGTGAAGTGAGGTGAGGTGAGGTCAGGTGAGGTGAAGTGAAGTGAGGTGAGGTGAGGTGAGGTGAGGTGAAGTCAGGTGAAGTGAGGTGAGGTGAGGTGAGGTGAGGTGAAGTCAGGTGAGGTGAAGTGAGGTGAAGTGAAGTGAGGTGAAGTGAAGTGAAGTGAGGTGAAGTGAAGTGAGGTGAGGTGAAGTGAGGTGAAGTCAGGTGAGGTGAGGTGAGGTGACGTGAGGTGAGGTCAGGTGAGGTGAGGTGAGGTGAGGTGAAGTAAGGTGAGGTGAGGTGAGGTGAGGTGAGGTGAGGCGAGGCAATCCAACGCAAGTCAAGCTCAGGAAGCAGCAAAACCGCTCAAAACTTTGATCAAACTGGAATTAAAAGACAAATGTAAATGAGTTAGATAGCTACCAAAAATATTAGCAGCAATATTACACACCTATAACATGTAATGCCTGTGTCCATAGGTAGCAGGGTGGCAGTCAATCATTCACAAGTATTAGCACTCAGCTAGCAATAACAAATAGCAACAATATATATTAGCAACAATATTATTTTTCTAACATATATTATTGTATAATATATTGAAATGGGCTTTATTGCTTCATTACACAGTGGAGTATTTTAAATATGTTTTAACATACTTGGGTGTATAATATTTATAATTGAATAAGACTAAGAACAAAGTCTGCATAGGAAAGGGGCTACCAAGCAAATGTATTTAATGAAGCTAATTTAACAAAGCATGACAGCCTCATGTCCTCCCAGCAGATAAGACTTATTACCGTAATAGCAGCAGTGTAAGTGCAGTAGGATATTATGATATATATATATATAGTAGATAAAATCATATTATGTGTCATACATTAATAAATCTCATGAACCGCTATTTAAATTACCACTATTATGTTTTTGTCGGTGCTAAAGTTAACATTAGTGGCTGTAAACATGGCTATTTCAGGCACATCATTGACAGTCGATAAACCGACACACACACACACACACACACACACACACACACACACACACACACACACACACACTCACACATCAAATTTGAATTATTGTTAACTCCCCGTTAAATAACAGTTGTCGCATAGTGAGTATACACGTCATGGGCCAGCGGTCATAATAAACTATAAATGCAGTGCATGGCCTTCAATAAAAATAACTGAAAATATTAATCTGGCATAATATTAACAGAATAAAGTTATAATATTAACAGAGTTATAATATTAACAGAATAAAGTTATAATATTAACAGAATAAAGTTATAATATTAACAGAGTTATAATATTAACAGAATAAAGTTATAATATTAACAGAGTTATAATATTAACAGAATAAAGTTATAATATTAACAGAATAAAGTTATAATATTAACAGAATAAAGTTATAATATTAACAGAATAAAGTTATAATATTAACAGAATAAAGTTATAATATTAACAGAATAAATTGCAGTTATTGTCCAATGACACGGCTCTAAATTTCCCGGGAGTGTAACTTGTTTTTCTTTGTTTGTATGGTTACCATGGTTACCATGAATCCGCTGCTGTCAAACTCATGTCAGAGCTGAATATTACTGCTTTCATTTAGCCTACATACACTGTAAACTCCAACACACTGTTGTTATATATAGTATATATATATATATATATATATATATATATATATATATATATATATATATATACTATATATATATATATATATATATATATATATATACTATATATATATATATATATATATATATACTATATATATATATAGTAGTTATAAACCATATTATATTTTTTATTAATAAATAAATACCCTCCTTACGGCGCGCATGGTATTAACACTTCAGCATGACCACAGTAAAATGTCACCGCTCGCCACTGATACACATTAATACTGTTTTTATATGTTTTCACTGATTGAAATAAATAGCTATGAAATGAATTGAGTGAGCAGCTAATGTAAAGCCCGCGGAGCTTAATGAAGAAGACCCGGAGAGAAGGATGAAGAGGAGCCGCTGCTCATTTAACACAACCAACAAAAGCAATGAAGCAAGCGGTAAATGGACTTATATATTTAATACCTAACTAAATGTAATGTAAGCTCTAATACAACATATGGACGCTGTTAAGACTTTTTAAGAATAGTCCTTCTGTAAGCAGCTAATGTGAAGCTAGTAGAGCTTCTTACCGAAGGATCAAAGGAGAGCCTCCGCTCACTCATTTAACCTAACCAACAAAGCAACGAAGGAAGCGGTAATGGACTTACATATTTAAGACTTAATATGGAACATAAAGACACTTTTAAGGGGCGTTCACACCAAAAGCGTCTGACGCGAATTAATCGCTTGAATCGCGTCTATCGCGCCGCTTTCAATTTTTGGATCATCGCTCCATTCGCTTCATTCGCTCCATTCGCTTCAATCGCGCTTGTCGCTTGAAAAAAAACGGAAATAAACGGCTTTCAGAGTGTTTGTATAGTGTTTGGATCATGGCCGACATAAACACGATCGCCACACTGTACTTGTTGTACAAATCCGAGAAGCGCCGGAAAAAACCACCCGCCGTAGTATTTGGGTGCATGACATCCTCCGGAGACGCACGGAGCTGGGGGAGTTTCACCGTCTCCTCCAGGAGCTCCGGTTGGATGACAACCGGTTCCAGCGGTACCTCAGACTGACTGGTGCCCAGTTTGAGGACCTGTTGGCTCGGGTCGGTGCCAGGATCTCCCGTCTGGACACCAACTACAGGCGCTCCATCCCAGCTGCGGAGCGCCTGTCCATCTGTCTGAGGTGAGTTGCCTTTTCATAATTCGTCTACTAATTAGCCTGCTGCAAAATGAATATGTAAAAATATATAGCATAGGTAACCTCATACTGCTAACTTAACTGACTTAACTGACTGTACCTAACTTAACTGCTAACTTAACTGACTGTACAGATACGTACACGGTGCACATTAAGCTATAAACTCTTTTTTTTTCAGTCAAATGATAGTATTTAGTCTGAAAGGGGAGAGAAAAATACATTGTTCACCTTTCTTGCCAGATATTAGGAAATAATATGGTTATTATTTCATAATGTGATTGCAGAGAATTTGTAACATAATATACATGGACATATTTTTAACTGACTTAACTGACTGTACAGATATGCATACTGAAACATATATTGTGCACATTAAGCTATAAACTCTTTTTTTTTTCAGTCAAATGATAGTATTTAGTCTGAAAGGGGAGAGAAAAATACATTGTTCACCTTTCTTGCCAGATATTAGGAAATAATATGGTTATTATTTCATAATGTGATTGCAGAGAATTTGTAACATAATATACATGGACATATTTTTACCACAAAGCTTGCAATTTCAAATTTAAGTTTAAATGTAGAATAGATAAAAGTTTGAAGAACTTAAGCATGACCCTTCATCTATCCTATGTTGTTGCAGGTTTCTGGCTACAGGAGATTCCTACAGAAGCATTGCCAACAGCTTCCGTGTGGGGATTTCTACTGTATCTGCCATCGTGCCTGCTGTGGTGGGTGCGATTTGGGACTGCCTGGTGGAGGAGTTCATGGCCGTGCCCACCACAGACGAGTGGAGGTCCATCTCGGAGCTATTTCAGCAGAGGTGGAATTTTCCTCTCTGCTGCGGAGCTCTGGATGGGAAGCATGTTGTGCTGAAGGCCCCCCCCAACTCTGGGTCGCAGTTCTTCAACTACAAGGGAACATTTTCAATTGTTCTCTTGGCAGTTGTTGATGCCAACTACTGCTTCCGAGTGATTGATGTTGGGGGGTACGGGAGAACCAGCGATGGAGGCATCCTGGCCAACTCTGCCTTTGGACAAGCACTTCATGCTGGAACCCTCCACTTGCCTGCTGACCAGCCTCTACCAGCAGCTGAGCACAGAGGACCTCAGCCTCACTGTTTTGTTGCCGATGAGGCCTTTCCACTCAGGAAAAACCTCATGAGACCATTCCCTGGACGCATCCTCCCCAGAGACAAGAGGATTTTCAACTACCGTCTGTCCCGTGCCAGGTTGGTGGTTGAAAATGCCTTTGGCATCCTCGCGTCTCAGTGGAGGATGTACCACCGCGTCCTTGAGGTCCACCCGGAAGTGGCAGAGAAGTGTGTGAAGGCGACCTGTCTTCTTCATAACTTCCTGCGGATGACAGCCCCGACAGCCCAGACACCTGGAGTTGGGGGGAGCATCGCAGGGAGTGAGGTGGAGACACTGCCAGGTCTGGGGAGAGTTGGCGCGAACAACTCTGCCAGAGAGGCCATCAGGGTTCGGGAGACCTTCACAGCCTTCTTCTCTGCAGAGGGAGTGGTCCCATGGCAACAAAACATCTAGTGCACAGGCACCCCAAAAACGGCTCTTTTAAGAGCCACCCAAATACAACTATTGAGCATTACTCCATTACTACCATACTGACACATCTGATTATTATTACTATAACTATAATGGTATAATACTACTATTATACCATTAAACTTTCTTTTCTTTACTTTAACCTTTATTTAGCAGTCTACACTTCAATCTCTCATTGCACTTGAAAGAATATATGTGAAAGAATGACATGAGAAGAATGTCAATAAATATATTTGTTTATATAAAAATATACAAGTAAATACACAAGTAAAAAATATATATATAATAGAATAGAAAAAGCAGTATATAAGTGATGATCCAAAAATATATGTACAGTTAAATTATATAAGTGATGATCCAAAAATATATGTACAGTTAAATTATATAAGTGATGATCCAAAAATATATGTACAGTTAAATTATATAAGTGATGATCCAAAAATATATGTACAGTTAAATTATATAAGTGATGATCCAAAAATATATGTACAGTTAAATTATATAAGTGATGATCCAAAAATGTATAAGTTATAAAAAAATATAAGTGATTATGCAAAATGTATGTGCAGTTAAATTATAATAGAAAAGAAAAAGCAGCCTGGCTCATTCCCTCCATAGGTTACCACCCCCTACTCAATAAGGTCCATATTTAAAGTGATCGTTGATGATTCATAAATTAATTTGTGAATTTGAAATTTGACGAAATCTCTTTGCAGGGGTGGCAGCCTATGGAGGGAAGGAGCCAGGCTGATCAAAAATTGTTCCTCCTCTCTCCAGGCAGGTGGTGGTGGTGGTGGCAGGGGGGCCCTCTGCAGATTTCTGATGAGGAGGTCCTCAATTAAAGTTTCTCTATCTTTATCCTCTATCTTCCCTCTCTTCCTCTTCCCTGTCCGTGCAACTGTATGAAATCAAAATCACAACATTCAGTCAGTGATATAGTTTGTAAAGGTTAATTTTCTATTTGGACTTGAGCCCTACAAATAAACACAATTCAACTTTTGTACAGTACATACCAATGGAAGAAGAAGAAGGAGCAGGGGCAGCAGGAGGGGCAGCAGGAGAGGCAGCAGGAGAAGCAGGAGCAGCAGCAGGAGCTGTGTCCTCACCATCAGTAGAGGATAGATCTATAAAAGAGAAATTATTTTATGATCCAAAATTAAAATAATTTGAAATGTAATGGAAACAAATGTAACTGAAACAATACAGAAATAAATGGCATTGATACTGCATATGTGTCTGTCTTCACTTAACCAACTGTCATTAACTTAACCAACTGTCATTAACTTAACCAACTGTCATTAACTTAACCAACTGTCATTAACTTAACCAACTGTCATTAACTTAACCAACCGTCATCAACTGTTGATGTCCCTGCTTCTCCTGATGGCCCTGCTTCTGCCTCACCATCTATGCTTACAGCGGTCCAGTCTTCCTCGATCCCCCCACCCATGTTGCCACTTGTCCTCCCTAGGAGTGGTGAAGGGATCGAGGAAGGATAGGACCGCAGAGAAACGCCACTTTTTTAGTGGCCCTCCTGCTGACCCGCTCCTCCTTTCTCCTTCCCTTTTTTTTTTGAGGTAAGTATCCCTCAGCCCCTTCCATTTTTTACGACACACCTCAGCTGCAAACACATACACAGACATACACTTTGTATAATTAGCATCTAACTAAATTAAATATTCAGACAATGAAAACATTCACACATAAACTGAAACTTGTATCTTGCCAAGCAGGACAGTCTGCCGTTACTAGTGCTAACCAATACTAACGTTTCATTCATAGAGAAACACAGTCAGTAACGTGGTAAAACAAGCCACAGATAGTCTCAGAACTTACCAGAGAGTCCCACCTCAACACTAACCCGTGCCCAGGCCTCCTCCTTTTTGTTCCGGTCCCGGTAAAATAATGCAGCCGTGTCATACAGGACAGGGAGCCCACAAAACCGCAACAATTAATTTTTCCTCCATCGTCTCTTCTCTTCTCTTCTTTGTGGACAAGCTTACGTGCTTACGTCACGGATGTGACGTTGGGAGAAAACTCGCCGCTGATTGGATGTCGCGGCGCGATGTCGCCCGAAAAGTTCAATTTTTCCAACTTTATTCGCACCGCTCCAGACGCTTCATTCGCTTCATTCGCTTCATTCGCACCGCTCCAGACGCTTCATTCGCGCCGCCTGATATGAAATCGCGTGTTATCGCGCCATTTACATTGATTTTCTATGTAGACTTGCTGCTCAATTCGCGTCAGACGCTTTTGGTGTGAACGCCCCTAAAGAAAGGGAAGTAAAAAGAAGTAAAAAAGGAAGCAAAAAGGAAGTAATAAAGGAAGTAAGGAAGTAAAAAAGGAAGGGAAGTAAAAAAATAAGTAAAAAATAAGTAAAAAAGGAAGTAAAAAAGGAAGGGAAGTAAAAAGAAGTAAAAAAGGAACTAAAAAGGAAGTAAAAAAGTAAAACAGGAAGGGAAGTAAAAAAATTCATGAATTCATTCATGAATGAATGAAAAAGAAAGGGAAGTAAAAAGGAAGTAAAAAAGGAAGCAAAAAAGGAAGTAATAAAGGAAGTAAGGAAGTAAAAAAAGTAAAAAGGGAAATAAGAAAGTAAAAAATAAGGAAGGAAGGAAGTAAAAAAGGAAGTAAAAAAGGAAGGGAAGTAAAAAAATAAGTAAAAAATAAGTAAAAAATGAAAAAAGAAAGGGAAATAAAAAGAAGTAAAAAAGGAACTAAAAAGGAAGTAAAAAAGTAAAACAGGAAGGGAAGTAAAAAAAGGAAGTAAGGAAGTAAAAAAGGAAGTAAAAAAGGAAGGTAAAACAGGAAGGGAAGTAAAAAAAAGGAAGTAAGGAAGTAAAAAAAGTAAAAAGGGAAATAAGAAAGTAAAAAATAAGGAAGGGAAGGAAGTAAAGATTGAAGTAAGGTAGTAAAAAAGGAAGGGAAGTAAAAAGAAGTAAAAAAGGAAGTAAAAAAGGAAGCAATAAAGGAAGTAATGAAGGAAGTAAAGAAGTAAAAAAGGAAGTAAGTAAAAAAGGAAGTAAAAAAGGAAGGGAAGTAAAAAGAAGTAAAAAAGGAACTAAAAAGGAAGTAAAAAAGTAAAACAGGAAGGGAAGTAAAAAAATTCATGAATTCATTCATGAATGAATGAAAAAGAAAGGGAAGTAAAAAGGAAGTAAAAAAGGAAGCAAAAAAGGAAGTAAAAAAGGAAGTAAGGAAGTAAAAAAAGTAAAAAGGGAAATAAGAAAGTAAAAAAAAAGGAAGGAAGGAAGTAAAAAAAGGAAGTAAGTAAAAAAGGAAGTAAAAAAGGAAGGGAAGTAAAAAATAAGTAAAAAATAAGTAAAAAAGGAAGTAAAAAAGGAAGGGAAGTAAAAAGAAGTAAAAAAGGAACTAAAAAGGAAGTAAAAAAGTAAAACAGGAAGGGAAGTAAAAAAATTCATGAATTAATTCATGAATGAATGAAAAAGAAAGGGAAGTAAAAAGGAAGTAAAAAAGGAAGCAAAAAAGGAAGTAATAAAGGAAGTAAGGAAGTAAAAAAAGTAAAAAGGGAAATAAGAAAGTAAAAAATAAGGAAGGAAGGAAGTAAAGATTGAAGTAAGGTAGTAAAAAAGGAAGGGAAGTAAAAAGAAGTAAAAAAGGAAGTAAAAAAGGAAGCAAAAAAGGAAGTAATAAAGGAAGTAAGGAAGTAAAAAAGGAAGTAAGTAAAAAAGGAAGTAAAAAAGGAAGGGAAGTAAAAAGAAGTAAAAAAGGAACTAAAAAGGAAGTAAAAAAGTAAAACAGGAAGGGAAGTAAAAAAATTCATGAATTCATTCATGAATGAATGAAAAAGAAAGGGAAGTAAAAAGGAAGTAAAAAAGGAAGCAAAAAAGGAAGTAAAAAAGGAAGTAAGGAAGTAAAAAAAGTAAAAAGGGAAATAAGAAAATAAAAAATAAGGAAGGAAGGAAGTAAAAAAGGAAGTAAGTAAAAAAGGAAGTAAAAAAGGAAGGGAAGTAAAAAAATAAGTAAAAAATAAGTAAAAAAGGAAGTAAAAAAGGAAGGGAAGTAAAAAGAAGTAAAAAAGGAAAAAAGGGAGGAATAAAGGAAGTAAGGAAGTAAAAAAGGAAGTAAGTAAAAAAGGAAGTAAAAAAGGAAGGGAAGTAAAAAGAAGTAAAAAAGGAACTAAAAAGGAAGTAAAAAAGTAAAACAGGAAGGGAAGTAAAAAAATTCATGAATTCATTCATGAATGAATGAAAAAGAAAGGGAAGTAAAAAGGAAGTAAAAAAGGAAGCAAAAAAGGAAAATAAGTAAAAAATAAGTAAAAAATAAGTAAAAAAGGAAGTAAAAAAGGAAGGGAAGTAAAAAGAAGTAAAAAAGGAACTAAAAAGGAACTAAAAAGGAAGTAAAAAAGTAAAACAGGAAGGGAAGTAAAAAAATTCATGAATGAATGAAAAAGAAAGGGAAGTAAAAAGAAGTAAAAAAGGAAGCAAAAAGGAAGTAATAAAGGAAGTAAGGAAGTAAAAAAGGAAGGGAAGTAAAAAAATAAGTAAAAAATAAGTAAAAAAGGAAGTAAAAAAGGAAGGGAAGTAAAAAGAAGTAAAAAAGGAACTAAAAAGGAAGTAAAAAAGGAAGCAAAAAAGGAAGTAATAAAGGAAGTAAGGAAGTAAAAAAGGAAGTAAGTAAGAAAGGAAGTAAAAAAGGAAGGGAAGTAAAAAGAAGTAAAAAAGGAACTAAAAAGGAAGTAAAAAAGTAAAACAGGAAGGGAAGTAAAAAAATTCATGAATTCATTCATGAATGAATGAAAAAGAAAGGGAAGTAAAAAGGAAGTAAAAAAGGAAGGGAAGTAAAAAAATAAGTAAAAAATAAGTAAAAAAGGAAAAAGAAAGGGAAATAAAAAGAAGTAAAAAAGGAACTAAAAAGGAAGTAAAAAAGTAAAACAGGAAGGGAAGTAAAAAAGGGAAGTAAGGAAGTAAAAAAAGGAAGTAAAAAAGGAAGTAAAACAGGAAGGGAAGTAAAAAAAAAGGAAGGAATGAAGGAAGTAAAGAAGTAAAAAAGGAAGTAAGTAAAAAAGGAAGTAAAAAAGGAAGGGAAGTAAAAAGAAGTAAAAAAGGAACTAAAAAGGAAGTAAAAAAGTAAAACAGGAAGGGAAGTAAAAAAATTCATGAATTCATTCATGAATGAATGAAAAAGAAAGGGAAGTAAAAAGGAAGTAAAAAAGGAAGCAAAAAAGGAAGTAAAAAAGGAAGTAAGGAAGTAAAAAAAGTAAAAAGGGAAATAAGACAGTAAAAAATAAGGAAGGAAGGAAGTAAAAAAGGAAGTAAGTAAAAAAGGAAGTAAAAAAGGAAGGGAAGTAAAAAAATAAGTAAAAAATAAGTAAAAAATGAAAAAGAAAGGGAAATAAAAAAGTAAAAAAGGAACTAAAAAGGAAGTAAAACAGGAAGGGAAGTAAAAAAAGGAAGTAAGGAAGTAAAAAAGGAAGTAAAAAGAAGTAAAAAAGTAAAACAGGAAGGGAAGTAAAAAAATTCATGAATTCATTCATGAATGAATGAAAAAGAAAGGGAAGTAAAAAGGAAGTAAAAAAGGAAGCAAAAAAGGAAGTAATAAAGGAAGTAAGGAAGTAAAAAAAGTAAAAAGGGAAATAAGAAAGTAAAAAATAAGGAAGGAAGGAAGTAAAAAAGGAAGTAAAAAAGGAAGGGAAGTAAAAAAATAAGTAAAAAATAAGTAAAAAATGAAAAAGAAAGGGAAATAAAAAGAAGTAAAAAAGGAACTAAAAAGGAAGTAAAAAAGTAAAACAGGAAGGGAAGTAAAAAAAGGAAGTAAGGAAGTAAAAAAGGAAGTAAAAAAGGAAGTAAAACAGGAAGGGAAGTAAAAAAAAGGAAGTAAGGAAGTAAAAAAAGTAAAAAGGGAAATAAGAAAGTAAAAAATAAGGAAGGAAGGAAGTAAAGATTGAAGTAAGGTAGTAAAAAAGGAAGGGAAGTAAAAAGAAGTAAAAAAGGAAGTAAAAAAGGAAGCAATAAAGGAAGTAATGAAGGAAGTAAAGAAGTAAAAAAGGAAGTAAGTAAAAAAGGAAGTAAAAAAGGAAGGGAAGTAAAAAGAAGTAAAAAAGGAACTAAAAAGGAAGTAAAAAAGTAAAACAGGAAGGGAAGTAAAAAAATTCATGAATTCATTCATGAATGAATGAAAAAGAAAGGGAAGTAAAAAGGAAGTAAAAAAGGAAGCAAAAAAGGAAGTAAAAAAGGAAGTAAGGAAGTAAAAAAAGTAAAAAGGGAAATAAGAAAATAAAAAATAAGGAAGGAAGGAAGTAAAAAAGGAAGTAAGTAAAAAAGGAAGTAAAAAAGGAAGGGAAGTAAAAAAATAAGTAAAAAATAAGTAAAAAAGGAAGTAAAAAAGGAAGGGAAGTAAAAAGAAGTAAAAAAGGAACTAAAAAGGAAGTAAAAAAGTAAAACAGGAAGGGAAGTAAAAAAATTCATGAATGAATGAAAAAGAAAGGGAAATAAAAAGGAAGCAAAAAAGGAAGTAATAAAGGAAGTAAGGAAGTAAAAAAGGAAGTAAGTAAAAAAGGAAGTAAAAAAGGAAGGGAAGTAAAAAGAAGTAAAAAAGGAACTAAAAAGGAAGTAAAAAAGTAAAACAGGAAGGGAAGTAAAAAAATTCATGAATTCATTCATGAATGAATGAAAAAGAAAGGGAAGTAAAAAGGAAGTAAAAAAGGAAGCAAAAAAGGAAAATAAGTAAAAAATAAGTAAAAAATAAGTAAAAAAGGAAGTAAAAAAGGAAGGGAAGTAAAAAGAAGTAAAAAAGGAACTAAAAAGGAAGTAAAAAAGGAACTAAAAAGGAAGTAAAAAAGTAAAACAGGAAGGGAAGTAAAAAAATTCATGAATGAATGAAAAAGAAAGGGAAGTAAAAAGAAGTAAAAAAGGAAGCAAAAAGGAAGTAATAAAGGAAGTAAGGAAGTAAAAAAGGAAGGGAAGTAAAAAAATAAGTAAAAAATAAGTAAAAAAGGAAAAAGAAAGGGAAATAAAAAGAAGTAAAAAATGAACTAAAAAGGAAGTAAAAAAGTAAAACAGGAAGGGAAGTAAAAAAGGGAAGTAAGGAAGTAAAAAAGGAAGTAAAAAAGGAAGTAAAACAGGAAGGGAAGTAAATAAAAAGGAAGGAATGAAGGAAGTAAAGAAGTAAAAAAGGAAGTAAGTAAAAAAGGAAGTAAAAAAGGAAGGGAAGTAAAAAGAAGTAAAAAAGGAACTAAAAAGGAAGTAAAAAAGTAAAACAGGAAGGGAAGTAAAAAAATTCATGAATTCATTCATGAATGAATGAAAAAGAAAGGGAAGTAAAAAGGAAGTAAAAAAGGAAGCAAAAAAGGAAGTAATAAAGGAAGTAAGGAAGTACAAAAAGTAAAAAGGGAAATAAGAAAGTAAAAAATAAGGAAGGAAGGAAGTAAAAAAGGAAGTAAGTAAAAAAGGAAGTAAAAAAGGAAGGGAAGTAAAAAAATAAGTAAAAAATAAGTAAAAAATGAAAAAGAAAGGGAAATAAAAAAGTAAAAAAGGAACTAAAAAGGAAGTAAAACAGGAAGGGAAGTAAAAAAAGGAAGTAAGGAAGTAAAAAAGGAAGTAAAAAGAAGTAAAAAAGGAACTAAAAAGGAAGTAAAAAAGTAAAACAGGACGGGAAGTAAAATAAGGAAGGAAGGAAGTAAAGATTGAAGTAAGGTAGTAAAAAAGGAAGGGAAGTAAAAAGAAGTAAAAAAGGAAGTAAAAAAGGAAGCAAAAAAGGAAGTAATAAAGGAAGTAAGGAAGTAAAAAAGGAAGTAAGTAAAAAAGGAAGTAAAAAAGGAAGGGAAGTAAAAAGAAGTAAAAAAGGAACTAAAAAGGAAGTAAAAAAGTAAAACAGGAAGGGAAGTAAAAAAATTCATGAATTCATTCATGAATGAATGAAAAAGAAAGGGAAGTAAAAAGGAAGTAAAAAAGGAAGCAAAAAAGGAAAATAAGTAAAAAATAAGTAAAAAATAAGTAAAAAAGGAAGTAAAAAAGGAAGGGAAGTAAAAAGAAGTAAAAAAGGAACTAAAAAGGAAGTAAAAAAGTAAAACAGGAAGGGAAGTAAAAAAATTCATGAATGAATGAAAAAGAAAGGGAAGTAAAAAGAAGTAAAAAAGGAAGCAAAAAGGAAGTAATAAAGGAAGTAAGGAAGTAAAAAAGGAAGGGAAGTAAAAAAATAAGTAAAAAATAAGTAAAAAAGGAAGTAAAAAAGGAAGGGAAGTAAAAAGAAGTAAAAAAGGAACTAAAAAGGAAGTAAAAAAGTAAAACAGGAAGGGAAGTAAAAAAATTCATGAATTCATTCATGAATGAATGAAAAAGAAAGGGAAGTAAAAAGGAAGTAAAAAAGGAAGCAAAAAAGGAAGTAATAAAGGAAGTAAGGAAGTAAAAAAAGTAAAAAGGGAAATAAGAAAGTAAAAAATAAGGAAGGAAGGAAGTAAAAAAGGAAGTAAGTAAAAAAGGAAGTAAAAAAGGAAGGGAAGTAAAAAAATAAGTAAAAAATAAGTAAAAAATGAAAAAGAAAGGGAAATAAAAAGAAGTAAAAAAGGAACTAAAAAGGAAGTAAAAAAGTAAAACAGGAAGGGAAGTAAAAAAAGGAAGTAAGGAAGTAAAAAAGGAAGTAAAAAAGGAAGTAAAACAGGAAGGGAAGTAAAAAAAGGAAGTAAGGAAGTAAAAAAAGTAAAAAGGGAAATAAGAAAGTAAAAAATAAGGAAGGAAGGAAGTAAAGATTGAAGTAAGGTAGTAAAAAAGGAAGGGAAGTAAAAAGAAGTAAAAAAGGAAGTAAAAAAGGAAGCAATAAAGGAAGTAATGAAGGAAGTAAAGAAGTAAAAAAGGAAGTAAGTAAAAAAGGAAGTAAAAAAGGAAGGGAAGTAAAAAGAAGTAAAAAGGGAACTAAAAAGGAAGTAAAAAAGTAAAACAGGAAGGGAAGTAAAAAAATTCATGAATTCATTCATGAATGAATGAAAAAGAAAGGGAAGTAAAAAGGAAGTAAAAAAGGAAGCAAAAAAGGAAGTAAAAAAGGAAGTAAAAAAGGAAGTAAGGAAGTAAAAAAAGTAAAAAGGGAAATAAGAAAGTAAAAAATAAGGAAGGAAGGAAGTAAAAAAGGAAGTAAGTAAAAAAGGAAGTAAAAAAGGAAGGGAAGTAAAAAAATAAGTAAAAAATAAGTAAAAAAGGAAGTAAAAAAGGAAGGGAAGTAAAAAGAAGTAAAAAAGGAACTAAAAAGGAAGTAAAAAAGTAAAACAGGAAGGGAAGTAAAAAAAATTCATGAATGAATGAAAAAGAAAGGGAAGTAAAAAGAAGTAAAAAAGGAAGCAAAAAGGAAGTAATAAAGGAAGTAAGGAAGTAAAAAAGGAAGGGAAGTAAAAAAATAAGTAAAAAATAAGTAAAAAAGGAAGTAAAAAAGGAAGGGAAGTAAAAAGAAGTAAAAAAGGAACTAAAAAGGAAGTAAAAAAGTAAAACAGGAAGGGAAGTAAAAAAATTCATGAATTCATTCATGAATGAATGAAAAAGAAAGGGAAGTAAAAAGGAAGTAAAAAAGGAAGCAAAAAAGGAAGTAATAAAGGAAGTAAGGAAGTAAAAAAAGTAAAAAGGGAAATAAGAAAGTAAAAAATAAGGAAGGAAGGAAGTAAAAAAGGAAGTAAGTAAAAAAGGAAGTAAAAAAGGAAGGGAAGTAAAAAAATAAGTAAAAAATAAGTAAAAAATGAAAAAGAAAGGGAAATAAAAAGAAGTAAAAAAGGAACTAAAAAGGAAGTAAAACAGGAAGGGAAGTAAAAAAAGGAAGTAAGGAAGTAAAAAAGGAAGTAAAAAGAAGTAAAAAAGGAACTAAAAAGGAAGTAAAAAAGTAAAACAGGACGGGAAGTAAAATAAGGAAGGAAGGAAGTAAAGATTGAAGTAAGGTAGTAAAAAAGGAAGGGAAGTAAAAAGAAGTAAAAAAGGAAGTAAAAAAGGAAGCAAAAAAGGAAGTAATAAAGGAAGTAAGGAAGTAAAAAAGGAAGTAAGTAAAAAAGGAAGTAAAAAAGGAAGGGAAGTAAAAAGAAGTAAAAAGGAACTAAAAAGGAAGTAAAAAAGGAAGCAAAAAAGGAAGTAATAAAGGAAGTAAGGAAGTAAAAAAGGAAGTAAGTAAAAAAGGAAGTAAAAAAGGAAGGGAAGTAAAAAGAAGTAAAAAAGGAACTAAAAAGGAAGTAAAAAAGTAAAACAGGAAGGGAAGTAAAAAAATTCATGAATGAATGAAAAAGAAAGGGAAGTAAAAAGAAGTAAAAAAGGAAGCAAAAAGGAAGTAATAAAGGAAGTAAGGAAGTAAAAAAGGAAGGGAAGTAAAAAAATAAGTAAAAAATAAGTAAAAAAGGAAAAAGAAAGGGAAATAAAAAGAAGTAAAAAATGAACTAAAAAGGAAGTAAAAAAGTAAAACAGGAAGGGAAGTAAAAAAGGGAAGTAAGGAAGTAAAAAAGGAAGTAAAAAAGGAAGTAAAACAGGAAGGGAAGTAAATAAAAAGGAAGGAATGAAGGAAGTAAAGAAGTAAAAAAGGAAGTAAGTAAAAAAGGAAGTAAAAAAGGAAGGGAAGTAAAAAGAAGTAAAAAAGGAACTAAAAAGGAAGTAAAAAAGTAAAACAGGAAGGGAAGTAAAAAAATTCATGAATTCATTCATGAATGAATGAAAAAGAAAGGGAAGTAAAAAGGAAGTAAAAAAGGAAGCAAAAAAGGAAGTAAAAAAGGAAGTAAGGAAGTAAAAAAAGTAAAAAGGGAAATAAGAAAGTAAAAAATAAGGAAGGAAGGAAGTAAAAAAGGAAGTAAGTAAAAAAGGAAGTAAAAAAGGAAGGGAAGTAAAAAAATAAGTAAAAAATAAGTAAAAAATGAAAAAGAAAGGGAAATAAAAAAGTAAAAAAGGAACTAAAAAGGAAGTAAAACAGGAAGGGAAGTAAAAAAAGGAAGTAAGGAAGTAAAAAAGGAAGTAAAAAGAAGTAAAAAAGGAACTAAAAAGGAAGTAAAAAAGTAAAACAGGACGGGAAGTAAAATAAGGAAGGAAGGAAGTAAAGATTGAAGAAAGGTAGTAAAAAAGGAAGGGAAGTAAAAAGAAGTAAAAAAGGAAGTAAAAAAGGAAGCAAAAAAGGAAGTAATAAAGGAAGTAAGGAAGTAAAAAAGGAAGTAAGTAAAAAAGGAAGTAAAAAAGGAAGGGAAGTAAAAAGAAGTAAAAAAGGAACTAAAAAGGAAGTAAAAAAGTAAAACAGGAAGGGAAGTAAAAAAATTCATGAATTCATTCATGAATGAATGAAAAAGAAAGGGAAGTAAAAAGGAAGTAAAAAAGGAAGCAAAAAAGGAAAATAAGTAAAAAATAAGTAAAAAATAAGTAAAAAAGGAAGTAAAAAAGGAAGGGAAGTAAAAAGAAGTAAAAAAGGAACTAAAAAGGAAGTAAAAAAGTAAAACAGGAAGGGAAGTAAAAAAATTCATGAATGAATGAAAAAGAAAGGGAAGTAAAAAGAAGTAAAAAAGGAAGCAAAAAAGAAGTAATAAAGGAAGTAAGGAAGTAAAAAAGGAAGGGAAGTAAAAAAATAAGTAAAAAATAAGTAAAAAAGGAAGTAAAAAAGGAAGGGAAGTAAAAAGAAGTAAAAAAGGAACTAAAAAGGAAGTAAAAAAGTAAAACAGGAAGGGAAGTAAAAAAATTCATGAATTCATTCATGAATGAATGAAAAAGAAAGGGAAGTAAAAAGGAAGTAAAAAAGGAAGCAAAAAAGGAAGTAATAAAGGAAGTAAGGAAGTAAAAAAAGTAAAAAGGGAAATAAGAAAGTAAAAAATAAGGAAGGAAGGAAGTAAAAAAGGAAGTAAGTAAAAAAGGAAGTAAAAAAGGAAGGGAAGTAAAAAAATAAGTAAAAAATAAGTAAAAAATGAAAAAGAAAGGGAAATAAAAAGAAGTAAAAAAGGAACTAAAAAGGAAGTAAAAAAGTAAAACAGGAAGGGAAGTAAAAAAAGGAAGTAAGGAAGTAAAAAAGGAAGTAAAAAAGGAAGTAAAACAGGAAGGGAAGTAAAAAAAGGAAGTAAGGAAGTAAAAAAAGTAAAAAGGGAAATAAGAAAGTAAAAAATAAGGAAGGAAGGAAGTAAAGATTGAAGTAAGGTAGTAAAAAAGGAAGGGAAGTAAAAAGAAGTAAAAAAGGAAGTAAAAAAGGAAGCAATAAAGGAAGTAATGAAGGAAGTAAAGAAGTAAAAAAGGAAGTAAAAAAGGAAGGGAAGTAAAAAGAAGTAAAAAGGGAACTAAAAAGGAAGTAAAAAAGTAAAACAGGAAGGGAAGTAAAAAAATTCATGAATTCATTCATGAATGAATGAAAAAGAAAGGGAAGTAAAAAGGAAGTAAAAAAGGAAGCAAAAAAGGAAGTAAAAAAGGAAGTAAGGAAGTAAAAAAAGTAAAAAGGGAAATAAGAAAGTAAAAAATAAGGAAGGAAGGAAGTAAAAAAGGAAGTAAGTAAGTAAAAAAAGGAAGGGAAGTAAAAAAATAAGTAAAAAATAAGTAAAAAAGGAAGTAAAAAAGGAAGGGAAGTAAAAAGAAGTAAAAAAGGAACTAAAAAGGAAGTAAAAAAGTAAAACAGGAAGGGAAGTAAAAAAATTCATGAATTCATTCATGAATGAATGAAAAAGAAAGGGAAGTAAAAAGGAAGTAAAAAAGGAAGCAAAAAAGGAAGTAATAAAGGAAGTAAGGAAGTAAAAAAAGTAAAAAGGGAAATAAGAAAGTAAAAAATAAGGAAGGAAGGAAGTAAAAAAGGAAGTAAGTAAAAAAGGAAGTAAAAAAGGAAGGGAAGTAAAAAAATAAGTAAAAAATAAGTAAAAAATGAAAAAGAAAGGGAAATAAAAAGAAGTAAAAAAGGAACTAAAAAGGAAGTAAAAAAGTAAAACAGGAAGGGAAGTAAAAAAAAGGAAGTAAGGAAGTAAAAAGGAAGTAAAAAAGGAAGTAAAACAGGAAGGGAAGTAAAAAAAAGGAAGTAAGGAAGTAAAAAAAGTAAAAAGGGAAATAAGAAAGTAAAAAATAAGGAAGGAAGGAAGTAAAGATTGAAGTAAGGTAGTAAAAAAGGAAGGGAAGTAAAAAGAAGTAAAAAAAGGAAGTAAAAAAGGAAGCAATAAAGGAAGTAATGAAGGAAGTAAAGAAGTAAAAAAGGGAAGTAAGTAAAAAAGGAAGTAAAAAAGGAAGGGAAGTAAAAAGAAGTAAAAAAGGAACTAAAAAGGAAGTAAAAAAGTAAAACAGGAAGGGAAGTAAAAAAATTCATGAATTCATTCATGAATGAATGAAAAAGAAAGGGAAGTAAAAAGGAAGTAAAAAAGGAAGTAAGGAAGTAAAAAAAAGTAAAAAGGGAAATAAGAAAGTAAAAAATAAGGAAGGAAGGAAGTAAAAAAGGAATTAAGTAAAAAAGGAAGTAAAAAAGGAAGGGAAGTAAAAAAATAAGTAAAAAATAAGTAAAAAATGAAAAAGAAAGGGAAATAAAAAGAAGTAAAAAAGGAACTAAACAGGAAGTAAAAAAGTAAAACAGAAGGGAAGTAAAAAAGGAAGTAAGGAAGTAAAAAAAGTAAAAAGGGAAATAAGAAAGTAAAAAATAAGGAAGGAAGGAAGTAAAGATTGAAGTAAGGTAGTAAAAAAGGAAGGGAAGTAAAAAGAAGTAAAAAAGGAAGTAATAAAGGAAGTAAGGAAGTAAAAAAGGAAGTAAGTAAAAAAGGAAGTAAAAAAGGAAGGGAAGTAAAAAGAAGTAAAAAAGGAACTAAAAAGGAAGTAAAAAAGTAAAACAGGAAGGGAAGTAAAAAAATTCATGAATTCATTCATGAATGAATGAAAAAGAAAGGGAAGTAAAAAGGAAGTAAAAAAGGAAGCAAAAAAGGAAAAATAAGTAAAAATAAGTAAAAAATAAGTAAAAAAGGAAGTAAAAAAGGAAGGGAAGTAAAAAGAAGTAAAAAAGGAACTAAAAAGGAAGTAAAAAAGTAAAACAGGAAGGGGAAGTAAAAAAATTCATGAATGAATGAAAAAGAAAGGGAAGTAAAAAGAAGTAAAAAAGGAAGCAAAAAGGAAGTAATAAAGGAAGTAAGGAAGTAAAAAAGGAAGGGAAGTAAAAAAATAAGTAAAAAAATAAGTAAAAAAGGAAGTAAAAAAGGAAGGGAAGTAAAAAGAAGTAAAAAAGGAACTAAAAAGGAAGTAAAAAAGGAAGCAAAAAAGGAAGTAATAAAGGAAGTAAGGAAGTAAAAAAGGAAGTAAGTCGCAGGGGTCCTCGCTCCAAACAGCCCTTCATGGTGACCTTCTTCAGGGAGAGCCAGATCCCATGTCGGCCACCCCGCGCTGTCAAACCACATCCCCGCAAGAAGAAACCCAAATATGACCTCCCAGTCCCGAGCATTCACAGTGAGGTTCCAGTCACTCAGTGGGAGTTTATTTCTTTAATGTGACTTCGACACACTCAGATATTAAGGTTTTGGGCTTAAAGATTAAATTATCTGGTAGATTTTATCATTTATTAAATGTCCTCAAGAGTATGTCTCAGTGGGGAATTACCAGGTTATCTTTTAAAATCAATAGTATAAAGAAATTACACTGTGATTTTAATATGAATGAAATTGACAGGACCTTGCTGTGATGTCACTCTTTCTTCTATCATTTCATCAGTTTATTCTCACTAAATACACGTCAGATTATCCATCAGTCACTTTGAGCTCAATCAGTGTTTGTTCTTCTCTGTTCAGATCGGAGTCCCGCTAACACTGGAGGTCAGCCGTGTAAAAAACACGAACTCTACGTCAGCTTCAGTGACCTGGGATGGAAGGTCAGCTCTGAATTTAAGTTTTTCACTTCATTGCTCGCCTTTATTCTAAGATTACTGATTGTACTCTTACATTTATCGTAAAGATAAAGGAGTGGTATCGATCTTCTCAACATTTCTGTCATAAAAGAATTCATTCAAAATTTAAAAGCAATGATGTCGACCACATCATTGGTTTGAAAGAAAAAGTAAGAAAAAAGAAGAAGGAAGGAGGAAAGGAAAGGAGGGAGGACAGACGGAAGGGAGGAAGGTAGGAAGGAAAGAAGGAAGGGAGGAAGGAAGGTAGGAAGGAAGGAAGGAAGGAGGGAAGGAAAGAAAGAGGGAGGACAGACGGAAGGGAGGAAGGACAGAGGAAAGAAGGAAGGTAGGAAGGAAGGAAGGAGGGAAGGAAGGAAAGAAGGAAGGAGGGAGGACAGACAGAAGGAAGGAAGGACAGAGGAAAGATGGACGGTAGGAAGGAAGGAGGGAAGGAAATAAGGAGGGAGAGAAGGAAGGAAGGACAGAAGGAAGGAAGACAGGGGGGGTGGAAGAAGGGAAGGAAAGAAGGAGGAAGGAAGGGAGGAGGGGCAGGAAGAAAGAACAGCAAGAAGAAGAAGATGTAGAAAGAAAGAAAGAAAAATTAGAGGAAGAAGAAGAAAGAAGATGATTAGGGAAGAGGAAAGAAAGAAAGAGGAAGAAAGAAAGAAAGAAAGAAAGAAGAAGAAAGAAAGAGAGAAGAAGAAAGAAAGAAAGGAAGGAAGGAAGGACAGAAGACGGGGAGACAGGGGGATGGAAGAAGGGAAGGAAAGGAGGAAGGAAGGGAGGAGGGTCAGGAAGAAAGAACAAGAAGAAAAAGATGATGTGGAAAGAAAGAAAGAAAGAAAGAAAGAAAGAAAAATGAGAGGAAGAAGAAGAAGAAAGAAGATGATTAGGGAAGAAGAAAGAAAGCAAGAGGAAGAGAGAAAGAAAGAAAGAAGATATGACTAACTCATCACTTCACATTGAAAGCACAGAGCAGAGGAATCCACTTCCCTTGATCTCCTCCTTAATCTGCTCTGCAACATCCTGTAATAACCAAAAAAAAGAGAAAAGAAGAGAAAAGAAAAGAAAAGCAGAAGCTGAACAGATTTTCCTTCTTATATGTGATTATTATATTTCTCTACTCTCTCTACTCAGGATTGGGTTTTAGCCCCTACCGGGATACTCAGCGTACTACTGTGACGGAGAGTGTTTCTATCCTCTGGGCTCCTGCATGAACGCCACCAACCACGCACTCATCCAACAAGTGGTGAGTACTGAGAGGAAACACACATCTGATCTGACACAATATAAAGTGGATAAAATACTTGATGCATCGTTCTCAGTTCTGATGTTAAGTACCTCTTGCTGCTGTTTACATGTAGAAATCCAAGTTTAGTTAGTTTACTTCTGTACTCACTTTAGATGAAGATACAAATATTTAGTTAAACCCCACTGTTGTCCATGAGTCAAGGAAGGAAGGGAGGGAGGAAGGAAGGAAAGGAGGAAGGAAGGTAGGAAGGAAGGAAGGAAAGGGAAGGAGGAAATGAGGAAGAAATAAGGGAGGAAGAAAGAAAGAAGGAAGGAGGGGGGAGGAAGGACAGATGGAAGGGAGGAAGGAAAAGGAATGAAGGAAGGAAGAAAGAGAGGAAGGACAGAGGAAGGTAGGAATGAATGAAGGAAAGAAGAAGGGAGGGAAGGAAGGAAGGACAGAAAGAAGAAGAAAGAAGATGGGGATGGAAGAAGGAAAGAAGGAGGAAGGAAGGAAGGAAGGAGGGAGGAAGGATGGAGGTAAGGGAGGGAGAAAAAAAGGAAGTAGGGAGGGAGGAGAAAGGAAAGAGGAAGGACAGAGGGAAGAAGGAAGGAAGGAAGGAAGGAAGGAAGGAAGGCAGGAAGGAAGGAAGGAAGGGAGGGAGGGAGGACGGAAGGGAAGGAGAGAGGGAGGGAGGAAGGAGGGAGGGAGGAGGAGAAAGGAAAAGAGGAAGGGAGGAAGGACAGAGGAAAGAAGGAAGGTAGGAAGGAAGGAAGGAAGGAGGAAGGAAGGAGGAGGGAGGGAGGAAAGGAAAGAAGGAATGAAGGAATGAAGGAAAGACGGAAGGAAGGAAGAGAGGGATGGAGGGAGGGAGGCAGGGAAGGATAGAAGGAGGAAGGAAGGACAGACAGAGAGGAGGAAGGAAAGGAAAGAAGGAATGAAGGAAAGACGGAATGCAGGAAGGAAGGAAGGAGGGAGGAGGAAGGAAGGAGGGAGGAGGAAGGGAGGGGGAGGGAGAAAAAAACGAAGTAGGGAGGGAGGAGAAAGGAAAAGAGGAAGGACAGAGGAAGGACAGAGGAAAGAAGGAAGGTAGGAAGGAAGGAAGGAAGGAAGGAAGGAAGGAAGGGAGGGAGGACGGAGGGAGGAAGGACGGAGGGAGGAAAAGGAAGGAGGGAGGGAGGAGAAAGGAAAAGAGGAAGGACAGAGGAAAGAAGGAAGGAAGGAAGGAAGGAAGGAAGGAAAGAAGGAAGGAAAGAAGGAAAGAAGGAAGGAAGGAAGGACAGAAGGAAGGAATCCCGGGAGGACAACACAAAGGTTAAGTATCTAAAATTCAAATATTAACTTCTTCACCACTTCTGTTGCTGCGGCAGGTTCACCTCCTGAAGCCAGATGAAGTTCCGAAGGCGTGTGTGCTCCAACGAAGCTCAGCCCGATCTCCGTCCTCTTCTACGACGACAACAACAACGTCATCCTCAAAAAGCATCGTAACATGGTGGTCAAGACCTGCGGGTGTCTATGAGGGAGCGGCAGTAAAACCAGACCCTGATACGAGACCAAAGAATGAACTCTGAAGGAAGCTTTGATGTAGTAGGTTTTGGTTTCATGTGTTTTGAATCTCAGATGGAAAAACTGTTACTTGATTTTATTTAATCAACTTTCCAAATTCACCTTTGACAAGCTCCAAATCAGCATTTTCTGGGTCGTGGGTATTTGTTGATGTTCAAATCATCAGTAGGTGAAGTTAAAATGTTAAAAAGATCCATCAGCTTCGTATATGCTAACCTTTAGGAACAAGTTTTCCCCACATTTTTAGTAAGTATAATACTTCATTTCCAACTTTTCAAGAGCACAAATTATATTTCACTTATGGCGCTTTTCCACTACACAGTTCCAGCACTACTCGACTCGACACGGTTCCAGGAACAAGCTTTTTCCTTTTCACACACAAAGCAAGAACATTGAGCCTTATGGCTGTAACGCTGTTGCCGGTATTTAAAAATGGCGGGTTTGATTCTTGAGTGGGACGGCTCATGACTCTACCAGCGACAACTCTTCTGACCAATCAGTGGCCGGCAGTCTGATGACGTCACATTTAGTATCGGCTCGGCTCGCTTGGAACCTCAGCGGAGCAGGTACTAAAAAAGTACCAGGTACCAGGTACTATCCCTAGTGGAAACGCAAAAAAACCGAGTCGAGTCGAGTCGTGCTGGAACTGTGTAGTAGAAAAGCGCCATTATAGTGTTTCCCCAAATAAAGAAAGTTGAGGTCTTTTTTAACGCCGGTCTGATAGTTACGACGGCGTATTAGGGCCATAGATGTTAAAAATTTAAGCCTCAAATTTGCAAGAAAAAAAGCCAAGCAGCAGCCAAGGTTTTGGGTTTAAAGATTAAATTATCTGGTACTGCCTTTTTGACCCCCTGAACGTGCTCGAAAAGTCACCAAAGTTTGCACGCAAGCCAGACCCGGCGAAAATTTTGATATTTTATGGTCTGCATAAATGGGCGTGGCAAAATGGCTCTCTAGCGCCACCTGCAAAATCAAGAACATCGAGCCCCTCGCGACAGATTGACATAGAGAAACGAAACTCGGTACACATGTTCATCATGTCAAGACGCACAAAAAAGTCTATGGGTTCCATGACGTCACTCCAACAGGAAGTCGGCCATTTTGAATCAAAATATTGATTTTAATGCAAATTGTGGCATCATATTTGAACAAACTACTCCTAGAGTTTTCATCCCATCCACTTCAAATTCACACAGAGTCATCTTGAGACATTGGAGATGAAAAGTTATCAAAAGCTTTTTCCCACGTCATTCCTGGTTGCCGTGGTGACGCGGCGAATTTCGATGCTTCGCCATGAAATTTCAAACCCTTATAACTTGACTCCACATGGTCTCAGCTTTTCCAAATTTCAGATGCTTGTTCAGTGTCTCGGTCTGAACACATGTACAGTCTCATATTTAGTGACAGTCATAGCGCCACCTACTGGCAACAGGAAGTCACTTGCGTCATTTGTTCATTAATTACTCCCATAATCTTAAGTATTTCCACCTGAAATTGACTCAGTTGAGACATAAGACCTTGGTGATGCTATATTCTGCAACTCATGACCCATCATCAAATACTGTTGCCATGACAACGCATTCAACGCCATGAAAATACGATTACAGTTTTCATAGGCAAAGGATGCCTTTACGGTAACGAAACTCAACACACACGTCTGGAGTGGGTTCATTAAACGTCCTATATACTTCAATGGGATGGGTGTGGCTAAACGGCTCAATAGCGCCCCCTTGAATATTTCAAAATTCAACCTCAGCCTTCCCGATTGACATAGAACAATGAAATTCGGTAGGTTTATGTATCATCTCCAGACGCACAAAAACGCCATTTGGACCCATACCCTAAGTCCAACAGGAAGTCGGCCATCTTGGGAACAATGCTATATTTTGGTGAGTGTTTTGGTCATTTCCACGCATCATACTTGAACGAACTAGTCCTAGGGATTTCATCCCATCCTCTTCAAATTCACACAAAATCATCTTGAGACATTGGAGATGAAAAGTTATCAAAAGCTTTTTCGTCCGTCATTCCTGGTTGCCATGGTGACATGGCGAATTTCGATGTCTCGCCATGAAATTTCAAACCCTCATAACTTGACTCTACATAGTCTGAGCTTTTCCAAATTTAATATGCTTGTTCAGTGTCCCAGTCTGAACACATGTACAGTCTCATATTTAGTGACAGTCATAGCGCCACCTACTGGCAACAGGAAGTCACTTGCTTCATTCTTTCACTAATTACTCTCATAATCTTAAGTATTTACACCTGAAATTGACTCAGCTAAGACATAACGCCAGTTATCAAAATCTTTTTTATGACTTCTTCCTGTTGGGCGTGGCTGTGCGGACAATTTCGATGCTTCGCCATGAGGCAGGAAGTCCTTATAACTCCTACAGACATGGTCCCGTCTACACCAAATTCATCATGCATGTAGAGGGTCCCGCCCTAAACACATCTATGCATCAATACTGCTTCATATACACAGCGCCACCTACTGGACACAGGAAGTCAGCCTCATATGACAAACATTATCCTATTTACATGAAATTTACAGGATGTGTTCTCCACATCACACACTGCAACATGACATATAATTGGTGGGTGATCTCTAGCGCCACCTAGTGGACACATGCAATGTGACTTAGCCCCATCACACAACGTTCATTACGAGCCCGGGTGCCAAGACGTCTACGTGCCCGCTGTGTCTGCCATGTGACTGCAGCACGCACCGACATGCGCGTACGGCGCGGTGCATGGGGGCGCGAGGGCCCGTTCATCACTGCTTGCAGTTTTAATTAGGGCCCGAGCGCTGACCAGCGCGAAGCCCTATTGTTTTTGCCAAGATTATTAGGGCCCGAGCGCTGACCAGCGCGAAGCCCTATTGTATCTGTCAAGATTATTATTATTAGGGCCCGAGCGCTGACCAGCGCGAAGCCCTATTGTTTTTGCCATGATTATTAGGGCCCGAGCGCTGACCAGCGCGAAGCCCTATTGTTTTTGTCCGGATTATTATTATTATTATTATTAGGGCCCGAGCGCTGACCAGCGCGAAGCCCTATTGTTTTTGCCATGATTATTATTAGGGCCCAAGCACTACAGTGCGAAGGCCCTATTGTAATCGTACCGATTATTATTAGGGCCCAAGCACTCAACAGTGCGAAGGCCCTATTGTATCTGTAGAAATTATTATTAGGGCCCAAGCACTCAACAGTGCGAAGGCCCTATTGTATCTGTAGAAATTATTATTATTATTATTATTCGTCTCACAAAACGAACGCGTTTTTGACAGCCTAAACGTGCCCGAAAAGTCACCAAAATTTGCAATCATGTTCGACCCGGCGAAAAATTTGATATTTTAAGGATCACGAAAATGGGTGAGAAAAAATGGCTCAATAGCGCCCCCTAGAAAATTAAAAAAAGCGAGCCCCACCACTGAGATTGTCGTAGACAAACCAAATTCGGTACACATATGTATCGTGTAAAGACACACAAAAAAGTCTCTTGGACCCATATGCTGACAAGGCAAAATGGCTCAATAGCGCCCCCTAGATAATTAAAAAATTCAGCCCCTCCCTCCAGATTGACCTAGAAAAACGAAATTCTGTACACATATGTATCCTGTAAAGACGCACAAAAAACTCTCTTGGACCCATACCCTCACTCCAACAGGAAGTCAGCCATTTTGTGTCGAATCTGCGTTTTTGGCGCCATTTTGGCGTTATCTACGCATCGCATTTGAGTGAACTCTTCCTAGAGATTTCATCTAACCGACTTCAAAGTCACTCAGAAACATCTTGACACATTGGAGATGAAAAGTTATCAAAAACTTTCTGATTAGGGACTTAGTTTCTTCGTGGCGATGTGAGGAATTTTGACGTTTCGCCATTAAACAGGAACTGCTGGCCAAATGGGGGTACTGCACCCCATACAATATTAAGGAAATTGAGCCCCTCACTCCAGATTGACATAGATGAACAAAACTTGGTATATATATGTATCATGTAAAGAGGTACAAAAAAGTCTCTTGGACCCATATCCTCACTACACAAAATGGCTCAATAGCGCCCCCTAGAAAATTAAAAAAATTGAGCCCCTCGAATCAGATTGACATAGACAAACGAAATTCGGTACACATATGTATCGTGTAAAGACGCACCAAAAAGTCTCTTGGACCCATATCCTCACTCCAACAGGAAGTCGGCCATTTTGAGTTGAATTTTCGATTTTGGCACAGTTTGATACAATTTTCACACCACGTGATTTAATGAATTCCTCCTAATCCGACCGACTTTATATTGACTCTGTGTCATCTCAAGACCTTGAAGATGCGTCGCAGCAAGTCTCGCTCAGTCGTGGCGTGGCGGGGGAGCTTGGGCCCGATCATCGCTGCTTGCAGCTTTAATTAGGGCCCAAGCACTACCAGTGCGAAGGCCCTATTGTATCTGTAGAAATTATTATTAGGGCCCGAGCGCTGACCAGCGCGAAGCCCTATTGTTTTTGCCATGATTATTATTATTATTTTTTTTCTCTCCCGATGACGGCCTTTTTGCCCCCCTGAACGTGCCGCGAAACTCACCAAAGTTTGCACTCAAGCCAGACCTGGCGAAAATTTCGACATTTTATGGTTTGCACAAATGTGCGTGCCAAAATGGCTCTCTAGCGCCCCCTACAAAATCAATAAAAGCGAGCCCCTCGTGACAGATTGACATAGAGAAACGAAACTTGGTACACATATTCATCATGTCAAGACGCACCAAAAAGTCTCTTGGACACATACCCTAACTCCAACAGGAAGTCGGCCATTTTGAATCAAAATATTGATTTTAATGCAGATCGTGGCATCATATTTGAGCGAACTAGTCCTAGAGATTTCATCCCATCCACTTCAAATTCACACAGAGTCATCTTGAGACATTGGAGATGAAAAGTTATCAAAAGCTTTTACCCCCCGTCATTCCTGGTTGCCGTGGTGACGCGGCGAATTTCGATCCTTCGCCATGAAATTTCAAACCCTCATAACTTGACTCCACATGGTCTGAGCTTTTCCAAATTTCAGATGCTTGTTCAGTGTCCTGGTCTGAACACATGTACAGTCTCATATATAGTGACAGTCATAGCGCCACCTACTGGCAACAGGAAGTCACTTGCGTCATTTGTTCATTAATTACTCCCATAATCTTAAGTATTTCCACCTCAAATTGACTCAGCTGAGACATAAGACCTTGGTGATGCTACATTCTGCAACTCATGACCAATCATCAAATACTGTTGCCATGACAACGCATTCAACGCCATGAAAATACGATTACACTTTTCAGGGGCAAAGGATGCCTCCACGGTAACGAAACTCAACACACACGTCTGGAGTGGGGTCATTTAACATGCTATATACTTCAATGGGATGGGCATGACTAAACGGCTCAATAGCGCCCCCTTGAATATTTCAAAATTGAACCTCAGCCTTCCCGATTGACATAGAACAATGAAATTCGGTAGGTTTATGTATCATCTCCAGACGCACAAAAATGCCATTTGGACCTATACCCTAAGTCCAACAGGAAGTCGGCCATCTTGGGAAAAATGCTCAATTTTGGTGCATTTTTTGGTCATTTCCAGGCCTCATATTTGAACGCACTAGTCCTAGGGATTTCATCCCATCCACTTCAAATTCACACAGAGTCATCTTGAGACATTGGAGATGAAAAGTTATCAAAAGCTTTTTCCCTCGCCATTCTTGGTTGCAGTGGTGAAGCGGCGAATTTCGATGCTTCGCCATGAAATTTCAAACCCTCATTACTTGACTCCACATGGTCTGAGCTTTTCCAAATTTCATATGCTTGTTCAGCGTCCTGGTCTGAACACATGTACAGTCTCATATTTAGTGACAGTCATAGCGCCACCTACTGGCAACAGTAAGTCACTTGCTTCATTCGTTGACTAATTACTCCCATAATCTTAAGTATTTACACCTGAAATTAACTCAGCTGAGACATAAGACCTTGGTGATGCTACATTCTGCGAGGGGGCGCGAGGGCCCGTTCATCACTGCTTGCAGTTTTAATTATTATTATAGTTCTGCCTAAACAAACGCGTTTTTGCCCCCCTAAACGTGCCCCAAAGGTCACCAAAATGTGCAATCATGTTCGGCCCGGCGAAAAATTTGATATTTTATGGTTTGCATAAATGGGCGTGGCAAAATGGCTCTGTAGCGCCCCCTAGAAAATTTAAAAAAGCGAGCCCCACCCCTGAGATTGTCCTAGACAAACGAAATTCAGTACACATATGTATCGTGTAAAGACGCACAAAAAAGTCTCTTGTACCCATACCCTCACTCCTACAGGAAGTCGGCCATTTTGTATCGAATATGCGTTTTGGGCGATTTCCACGCCTCGCATTTGAGCGAACTCGTCCTAGGGATTTAATCCGACCGACTTCAAATTCACTCAGAAACATCTTGAGACATTGGAGATGAAAAGTTATCAAAAACTTTCTGATTAGGGATCCGGTTTGGCCGTGGCGGCGCCGACAATTTCCTTCACCATTCGATCCTTCGCCATGAAATTTCAAACCCTCATAACTTGACTCCACATGGTCTGAGCTTTTCCAAATTTAATATGCTTGTTCAGTGTCCCGGTCTGAACACATGTACAGTCTCATATTTAGTGACAGTCATAGCACCACTTACTGGCAACAGGAAGTCACTTGCTTCAGTCTTTCACTGATTACTCCCATAATCTTAAGTATTTACACCTGAAATTGACTCAGCTGAGACATAACGCCAGTCATCAAAATCTTTTTGATGACTTCTTCCTGTTGGGTGTGGCTGTGCAAACAATTTCGATGCTTCGCCATAAAGCAGGAAGTCGTTATAACTCCTACAGACATTGTCCCACCTACACCAAATTGATCACACATGTAGAGGGTCGCGCCCTGAACACATCTATGCATCAATACTGCTTCATATACACAGCGCCACCTACTGGACACAGGAAGTCAGCCTCATATGACAAACATTATCCGATTTACATGAAATTTACAGGATGTGTTCTCCACATCACACACTGCAACATGACATATAATTGGTGGGTGATCTCTAGCGCCACCTAGTGGACACATGCGATATCACTTAGCCCCATCACACAACGTTCAATACGAGCCCGGGTGCCAAGACGTCTACGTGCCCCCCTGAACATGCCCCGATACTCACCAAAGTTTGCACGCAAGCCAGACCCGGCGAAAATTTCGATATTTTATGGTTTGCACAAATGGGCGTGCCAAAATGGCTCTCTAGCGCCCCCTACAAAATCAATAAAAGCGAGCCCCTCGTGACAGATTGACATAGAGAAACGAAACTTGGTACACATGTTCATCATGTCAAGACGCACCAAAAAGTCTCTTGGACACATACCCTAACACCAACAGGAAGTCGGCCATTTTGAATCTAAATATTGATTTTAATGCAAATTGTGGCATCATATTTGAACGCACTACTCCTACAGTTTTCTTCCCATCCACTTCAAATTCACACAGGATCATCTTGAGACATTGGAGATGACAAGTTATCAAAAGCTTTTTCCCCCGTCATTCCTGGTTGCCGTGGTGACGCGGCGAATTTCGATCCTTCGCCATGAAAATTCAAACCCTCATAACTTGACTTCACATGGTCTGAGCTTTACCAAATTTCACATGCTTGTTCAGCGTCCTGGTCTGAACACATGTACAGTCTCATATTTAGTGACAGTCATAGCACCACTTACTGGCAACAGGAAGTCACTTGCTTCAGTCTTTCACTGATTACTCCCATAATCTTAAGTATTTATACCTGAAATTAACTCAGCTGAGACATAAGACCTTGGTGATGCTACATTCTGCAACTCGTGACCCATCATTAAATACCGTTGCCATGGCAACGCATTCAACGCCATGACATACGATTACACTTTTCAGGGGCAAAGGATGCCTCCACGGTAACGAAACTCAACACACACGTCTGGAGTTGGGTCATTTAACATCCTATATACTTCAATGGGATGGTCGTGACTAAATGGCTCAATAGCGCCCCCTTGAATATTTCAAAATTGAACCTCAGACTTCCCCATTGACATAGAAGAATGAAATTCGGTAGGTTTATGTATCATCTCCAGACGCACAAAAACGCCATTTGGACCCATACCCTAAGTCCAACAGGAAGTCGGCCATCTTGGGAAAAATGCTCAATTTTGGTGCATTTTTTGGTCATTTCCAGGCCTCATATTTGAACAAACTAGTCCTAGAGATTTCATCCCATCCACTTCAAATTCACACAGAATCATCTTGACACATTGGAGATGACAAGTTATCAAAAGCTTTTTTATGACTTATTCCTGTTGGGCGTGGCTGTGCAAACAATTTCGATGCTTCGCTATAAAGCAGGAAGTTCTTATAACTCCTACAGACATTGTCCCACCTACACCAAATTGATCACACATGTAGAGGGTCCCGCCCTGAACACATCTATGTATCAATACTGCTTCATATACACAGCGCCACCTACTGGACACAGGAAGTCAGCCTCATATGACAAACATTATCCTATTGACATGAAATTTACAGGATGTGTTCTCCACATCATACACTGCAACATGACATATAATTGGTGGGTGATTTCTAGCGCCACCTAGTGGACACATGCAATGTGACTTAGCCCCATCACACAACATTCATTACAAGCCCCGGTGCCAAGACGTCTACGTGCCCGCTGTGTCTGCCGTGCCCGCTGTGTCTGCCGTGTGACTGCAGCACGCACCGACATGCGAGTATGGGGCGGTGCATGGGGGCGCGAGGGCCCGTTCATCACTGCTTGCAGTTTTAATTATTAGGGCCCGAGCGCTGACCAGCGCGAAGCCCTATTGTTTTTGCCATGATTATTAGGGCCCGAGCGCTGACCAGCGCGAAGCCCTATTGTTTTTGCCATGATTATTATTATTAGGGCCCAAGCACTACCAGTGCGAAGGCCCTATTGTATCTGTAGAAATTATTAGGGCCCAAGCACTATACAGTGCGAAGGCCCTATTGTAATCGTGCCGATTATTATTATTCGTCTCACAAAATGAACGCGTTTTTGACAGCCTAAACGTGCCTGAAAAGTCACCAAAATTTGCACGTACATCAGACCCGGCGAAAAATTTGATATTTTAAGGTCCGCCAAAATGGCCGTCGCAAAATGGCTCAATAGCGCCCCCTATTGAACATAAAAATGTGAGAGATTGACGTACATGAACGAAATTTGGTATATATATGTATCATGTCCAGACGCACAAAAAAGTCTGTGGGGCCCATGACGTAACTCCAACAGGAAGTCGGCCATTTTGAAAAATATGTGCGATTTTGGCGTTTTCCACTCCTCGTACTTTAACGAACTTGTCCTAGGGATTTAATCCGACCGACTTCAAATTCACTCAGAAACATCTTGAGACATTGGAGATGAAAAGTTATCAAAAACTTTCTGATTAGGGATCCGGTTTGGCCGTGGCGGCGCCGACAATTTCCTTCGCCATTCGATCCTTCGCCATTAAACAGGAAGTCCTTATAACTCCTGCAGACATTGTCCGATCTACACCAAATTAATCACGCATGTAGAGGGTCCCGCCCTGAACACGTATATGCATCAATACTGTGTCAGCTCCATAGCGCCACCTACTGGATACAATAGCTCCTCCTTGAAAATTGAAAAAAAATTGAGCCCCTCAAGTCAGATTGACATAGACAAACGAAATTTGGTACACATATGTATCTTGTAAAGACGCACCAAAAAGTCTCTTGGACCCATGACGTCACTCCAACAGGAAGTCGGCCATTTTGAAAAATATGTGCGATTTTGGCGTTTTCCACGCGTCATACTTTAACGAACTCGTCCTAGGGATTTAATCCGACCGACTTCAAATTCACTCAGAAACATCTTGAGACATTGGAGATGAGAAGTTATCAAAAACTTTCTGATTAGGGATTTGGTTGCTTCATGGCGATGTGAGGAATTTTGACGTTTCGCCATTTAACAGGAACAGCTGGCCAAATGGGGGTACTGCATCCCGTAGACGATTAATAAAATTGAGCCCCTCCCTCCAGATTGACATAGATGAACGAAATTTGGTATATATATGTAACGTGTAAAGACTCACAAAAAAGTCTCCTGGACCCATAACCTCACGCCAACAGGAAGTCGGCCATTTTGAAATGAATCTTCAATTTTGGCACGGTTTGATACAATTTTCACACCACATACTTTAATGAATTCCTCCTAATCCAACCAACTTTATATTGACTCTGTGTGCGTCACAGCAAGTCTCGCTCAGTAGTGGCGGGGCGGGGGAGCTTGGGCCCGATCATCGCTGCTTGCAGCTTTAATTATTATTATAGTTCCTATAAAGTAAACGCGTTTTTGCCCCCCTGAACGTGCCCCAAAAGTCACCAAAATGTGCAATCATGTCCGACCCGGCGAAAAATTTGATATTTTATGGTTTGCATAAATGGGCGTAGCAAAATGGCTCTGTAGCGCCACCTAGAAAGTTAAAAAAAGCGAGCCCCACCCCTGAGATTGTCCTAGACAAACGAAATTCAGTACACATATGTATCGTGTAAAGACGCACAAAAAAGTCTCTTGGACCCATGCCTTCACTCCTACAGGAAGTCGGCCATTTTGTATCGAATCTGCGTTTTTGGCATCATTTTGGTGTTTTCCATGCATCGCATTTGAGCGAACTTGTCCTAGAGATTTAATCCGACCGACTTCAAATTCACTCAGAAACATCTTGAGACATTGGAGATGAAAAGTTATCAAAAACTTTCTGATTAGGGATCCGGTTTGGCCGTGGCGGCGCCGACAATTTCCTTCACCATTCGATCCTTCGCCATGAAATTTCAAACCCTCATAACTTGACTCCACATGGTCTGAGCTTTTCCAAATTTAATATGCTTGTTCAGCGTCCCGGTCTGAACACATGTACAGTCTCATATTTAGTGACAGTCATAGCGCCACCTACTGGCAACAGGAAGTCACTTGCTTCAGTCTTTCACTGATTACTCCCATAATCTTAAGTATTTATACCTGAAATTAACTCAGCTGAGACATAAGACCTTGGTGATGCTACATTCTGCAACTCATGACCCATCATCAAATACCGTTGCCATGACAACACATTCAACGCCATGAAAATACGATTACAGTTTTCAGGGGCAAAGGATGCATCCACGGTAATGAAACTCAACACACACGTCTGAAGTGGGGTCATTTAACATCCTATATACTTCAATGGGATGGGTGTGGCTAAACGGCTCAATAGCGCCCCCTTGAATATTTCAAAATTGAACCTCAGCCTTCCCGATTGACATAGAAGAATGAAACTCGACAGGTTTATGTATCATCTCCAGACGCACAAAAACGCCATTTGGACCCATACCCTAAGTCCAACAGGAAGTCGGCCATCTTGGGAAAAATGCTATATTTTGGTGAGTTTTTTGGACATTTCCAGGCCTCATATTTGAACAAACTAGTCCTACAGATTCCATCCCATCCACTTCAAATTCACACACAATCATCTTGAGAAATTGGAGATGACAAGTTATCAAAAGCTTTTTTATGACTTCTTCCTGTTGGGCGTGGCTGTGCAAACAATTTCGATGCTTCGCCATAAAGCAGGAAGTCCTTATAACTCCTACAGACATTGTCCCACCTACACCAAATTGATCACACATGTAGAGGGTCCCACCCTGAACACATCTATGCATCAATACTGCTTCATATACACAGCGCCACCTACTGGACACAGAAAGTCAGCCTCATATGACAAACATTATCCGATTTACATGAAATTTACAGGATGTGTTCTCCACATCACACACTGCAACATGACATATAATTGGTGGGTGATCTCTAGCGCCACCTAGTGGACACATGCAATGTGACTTAGCCCCATCACACAACGTTCATTAGGAGCCCGGGTGCCAAGAAGTCTACGTGCCCGCTGTGTCTGCCGTGTGACTGCAGCACGCACCGACATGCGCGTACGGGGCGGTGCGTGGGGGGGCTTGGGCCCGATCATCGCTGCTTGTTCATTTTTTTTTTCTTGGGACAAAGTGACGGCCTTTTTGCCCCCCTGAACGTGCCTTAAAAGTCACCAAAGTTTGCACGCAAGCCAGGCCCGGCGAAAAATTTGATATTTTATGGTCTACATAAATGGGCGTGCCATAATGGCTCAATAGCGCCCCCTACAAAATCAAGAAAATCGAGCCCCTCGTGACAGATTGACATAGAGAAACGAAACTTGGTACACATGTTCATCATGTCAAGACGCACAAAAAAGTCTCTTGGACACATACCCTAACACCAACAGGAAGTCGGCCATTTTGAATCAAAATATTGATTTTAATGCAAATTGTGGCATCATATTTGAACAAACTACTCCTACAGTTTTCTTCCCATCCACTTCAAATTCACACAGAGTCATCTTGAGACATTGGAGATGAAAAGTTATCAAAAGCTTTTTCGTCCGTCATTCCTGGTTGCCGTGGTGACCCGGCGAATTTCGATGCTTCGCCATGAAATTTCAAACCCTCATAACTTGACTCCACATAGTCTGAGCTTTACCAAATTTAATATGCTTGTTCAGCGTCCTGGTCTGAACACATGTACAGTCTCATATTTAGTGACAGTCATAGTGCCACCTACTGGCAACAGGAAGTCACTTGCTTCATTCTTTCACTAATTACTCCCATTATCATAAGTATTTACACCTGAAATTGACTCAGCTGAGACATAAGACCTTGGTGATGCTACATTCTGCAACTCGTGACCCATCATCAAATACTGTTGCCATGACAACGCATTCAACGCCATGAAAATACGATTACAGTTTTCAGAGGCAAAGGATGCCTTCACGGTAACGAAACTCAACACACACGTCTGGAGTGGGGTCATTTAACATCCTATATACTTCAATGGGATGGGCGTGACTAAACGGCTCAATAGCGCCCCCTTGAATATTTCAAAATTGAACCTCAGCCTTCCCGATTGACATAGAAGAATGAAATTTGGTAGGTTTATGTATCATCTCCAGACGCACAAAAACGCCATTTGGACCCATACCCTAAGTCCAACAGGATGTCCGCCATCTTGGGAAAAATGCTCAATTTTGGTGCATTTTTTGGTCATTTCCACGCATCATATTTGAGCGAACTAGTCCTAGAGATTTCATCCCATCAACTTCAAATTCACACAGAGTCATCTTGAGACATTAGAGATGAAAAGTTATCAAAAGCTTTTTTATGTGTCATTCCTGGTTGCCATGGTGACATGGCGAATTTCGATGCTTCGCCATGAAATTTCAAACCCTCATAACTTGACTCAACATGGTCTGAGCTTTTCCAAATTTAATATGCTTGTTCAGCGTCCTAGTCTGAACACATGTACAGTCTCATATTTAGTGACAGTCATAGCGCCACCTACTGGCAACAGGAAGTCACTTGCGTCATTTGTTCATTAATTACTCCCATAATCTTAAGTATTTCCACCTCAAATTTACTCAGCTGAGACATAAGACCTTGGTGATGCTACATTCTGCAACTCATGACCAATCATCAAATACTGTTGCCATGACAACGCATTCAACGCCATGAAAATACGATTACAGTTTTCAGAGGCAAAGGATGCCTCCACGGTAACGAAACTCAACACACACGTCTGGAGTGGGTTCATTTAACATCCTATGTACTTCATTGGGATGGGCGTGACTAAATGGCTCAATAGCGCCCCCTTGAATATTTCAAAATTGAACCTCAGCCTTCCCGATTGACATAGAACAATGAAATTCGGTAGGTTTATGTATCATCTCCAGACGCACAAAAATGCCATTTGGACCCATACCCTAAGTCCAACAGGAAGTCGGCCATCTTGGGAAAAATGCTCAATTTTGGTGCATTTTTTGGTCATTTCCACGCATCATATTTGAACGAACTACTCCTAGGGATTTCACCCCATCCTCTTCAAATTCACACAGAATCATCTTGAGACATTGGAGATGAAAAATTATCAAAATCTTTTTCCTCTGTCATTCCTGGTTGCCATGGTGACATGGCGAATTTCGATGTCTCGCCATGAAATTTCAAACCCTCATAACTTGACTCCACATGGTCTCAGCTTTTCCAAATTTCAGATGCTTGTTCAGTGTCCTGGTCTGAACACATGTACAGTCTCATATTTAGTGACAGTCATAGCGCCACCTACTGGTAACAGGAAGTCACTTGCTTCATTCTTTCACTAATTACTCTCATAATCTTAAGTATTTACACCTGAAATTGACTCAGCCAAGACATAACGCCATTTATCAAAATCTTTTTTATGACTTCTTCCTGTTGGGCGTGGCTGTGCGGACAATTTCGATGCTTCGCCATGAGGCAGGAAGTCCTTATAACTCCTACAGACATTGTCCTGTCTACACCAAATTCATCATGCATGTAGAGGGTCCCGCCCTGAACACATCTATGCATCAATACTGTGTCAAATACACAGCGCCACCTACTGGACACAGGAAGTAAGCCTCATATGACAAACATTATCCGATTTATATGAAAGTTACAGGATGTGTTCTCCACATCATACACTGCAACATGACATATAATTGGTGGGTGATCTCTAGCGCCACCTAGTGGACACATGCAATGTGACTTAGCCCCATCACACAACATTCATTACAAGCCCAGGTGCCAAGACGTCTACGTGCCCGCTGTGTCTGCCATGTGACTGCAGCACGCACCGACATGCACGTACGGGGCGGTGCATGGGGGCGCGAGGGCCCGTTCATCACTGCTTGCAGTTTTAATTATTTTTCTTCTCTCCCAATGACGGCCTTTTTGCCCCCCTGAACGTGCCCCGAAAATCACCAAAGTTTGCACGCAAGCCAGACCCGGCGAAAATTTCGATATTTTATGGTTTGCACAAATGGGCGTGCCAAAATGGCTCTCTAGCGCCCCCTACAAAATCAATAAAAGCGAGCCCCTCGTGACAGATTGACATAGAGAAACGAAACTTGGTACACATATGTATCGTGTAAAGACGCACAAAAAAGTCTCTTGGACCCATACCCTCACTCCTACAGGAAGTCGGCCATTTTGTATTGAATCTGCGTTTTTGCCGCCATTTTGGCGATTTCCACGCCTCGTACTTTTACGAACTTGTCCTAGGGATTTAGTCCGACCGACTTCAAATTCACTCAGAAACATCTTGAGACATTGGAGATGAAAAGTTATCAAAAACTTTCTGATTAGGGATCCGGTTTGGCCGTGGCGGCGCCGACAATTTCCTTCGCCATTTGATCCTTCGCCATTAAACAGGAAGTCCTTATAACTCCTACAGACATCGTCCGATCTACACCAAATTAATCACGCATGTAGAGAGTCCCGCCCTGAACACGTATATGCATCAATACTGTGTCAGCTCCATAGCGCCACCTACTGGATACAATAGTGCCCCCTTGAAAATTGAAAGAAAATTGAGCCCCTCAAGTCAGATTGACATAGACAAACGAAATTTGGTACACATATGTATCTTGTAAAGACGCACCAAAAAGTCTCTTGGACCCATGATGTCACTCCAACAGGAAGTCGGCCATTTTGAAAAATATGTGCGATTTTGGCGTTTTTGATGCCTCGTACTTTAACGAACTTGTCCTAGGGATTTAATCCGACCGACTTCAAATTCACTCAGAAACATCTTGAGACATTGGAGATGAAAAGTTATCAAAATCTTTCTGATTAGGGATTTGGTTGCTTCGTGGCGATGTGAGGAATTTTGATGTTTTGCCATTAAACAGGAACAGCTGGCCAAATGGGGGTACTGCACCCAATAGAAAATTTTAAAATTGAGCCCCTCCCTCAAGATTGACGTAGATGAATGAAATTCGGTACACATATGTATCGTGTAAAGACGCACTAAAAAGTCTCTTGGACCCATACCCTCACTCCAACAGGAAGTCGGCCATTTTGTATCGAATCTGCGTTTTTGGCGCCATTTTGGCGTTTTCCTCGCCTCGTATTTTAATGAACTTGTCCTAGGGATTTAATCCGACCGACTTCAAATTCACTCAGAAACATCTTGAGACATTGGAGATGAAAAGTTATCAAAATCTTTCTGATTAGGGATTTGGTTGCTTCGTGGCGATGTGAGGGTTAGGGTTAGGGAAAAGTCACCAAAATTTGCAATCATATCCAATCCGGCGAAAAATTTGATATTTTAAGGATGCTGAAAATGGGCGAGAAAAAATGGCTCAATAGCGCCCCCTAGAAAATTAAAAAAATCGAGCCCCTCGAGTGAGATTGCCATAGACAAACGAAATTTGGTACACATATGTATCGTGTAAAGACGCACAAAAAAGTCTCTTGGACCCATACCCTCACTCCTACAGGAAGTCGGCCATTTTGTATTGAATCTGCGTTTTTGCCGCCATTTTGGCGATTTCCACGCCTCGTACTTTTACGAACTTGTCCTAGGGATTTAGTCCGACCGACTTCAAATTCACTCAGAAACATCTTGAGACATTGGAGATGAAAAGTTATCAAAAACTTTCTGATTAGGGATCCGGTTTGGCCGTGGCGGCGCCGACAATTTCCTTCGCCATTTGATCCTTCGCCATTAAACAGGAAGTCCTTATAACTCCTACAGACATCGTCCGATCTACACCAAATTAATCACGCATGTAGAGAGTCCCGCCCTGAACACGTATATGCATCAATACTGTGTCAGCTCCATAGCGCCACCTACTGGATACAATAGTGCCCCCTTGAAAATTGAAAAAAAATTGAGCCCCTCAAGTCAGATTGACATAGACAAACGAAATTTGGTACACATATGTATCTTGTAAAGACGCACCAAAAAGTCTCTTGGACCCATGATGTCACTCCAACAGGAAGTCGGCCATTTTGAAAAATATGTGCGATTTTGGCGTTTTTGATGCCTCGTACTTTAACGAACTTGTCCTAGGGATTTAATCCGACCGACTTCAAATTCACTCAGAAACATCTTGAGACATTGGAGATGAAAAGTTATCAAAATCTTTCTGATTAGGGATTTGGTTGCTTCGTGGCGATGTGAGGAATTTTGATGTTTTGCCATTAAACAGGAACAGCTGGCCAAATGGGGGTACTGCACCCAATAGAAAATTTTAAAATTGAGCCCCTCCCTCAAGATTGACGTAGATGAATGAAATTCGGTACACATATGTATCGTGTAAAGACGCACTAAAAAGTCTCTTGGACCCATACCCTCACTCCAACAGGAAGTCGGCCATTTTGTATCGAATCTGCGTTTTTGGCGCCATTTTGGCGTTTTCCTCGCCTCGTATTTTAATGAACTTGTCCTAGGGATTTAATCCGACCGACTTCAAATTCACTCAGAAACATCTTGAGACATTGGAGATGAAAAGTTATCAAAATCTTTCTGATTAGGGATTTGGTTGCTTCGTGGCGATGTGAGGAATTTTGACATTTCGCCATTAAACAGGAACTGCTGGCCAAATGAGTGTACTGCACCCGATAAAGGATTATGGAAATTGAGCCCCTCCCTCCAGATGTACTTAGATTAATAAAAAGTCTCTTGGACCCAGTGGTGTGCACAAGGGGCGGTCGTCCCCCTCATGGCCCAATTGTTGAAAGACGTGCGCTAAGGTGCCCTCTTGAGAGCCAAGACGCGACAGAGTTTTGACAAGGTCTTTCAGTGTTATGGAAGTTAATGACAGTTGACAGTTGTTGGAGACAATGAACTGAATGAAAACAATATGACCTTTCATGGAACTTAAATATGGATATGTAATGTTATGGCCTGTGCCTAGCCAGATAAACAGACTGGAAACTGAAATTTCATCAGGACAGTCTTAAGACCTTGACGATGCCATATTGTGAAGACTGGGTGTTAAGGGGTGTGTTAACCCTAGTGCAAAACAACAGGCAGGAGGTTGTAACTGGTTTTAAAATAGTTTTATTACAGGAAGGTAACTGGGAGACTGCAAACATGAAGAAGCAGGTCTTCAGAAAGGTGCATTACTGACAGAACAATAAAATAGTCAACAAGAACTGGAAGGCATGACTGTATCAACAGAGTCTACCATCTTGTGATACAGAACTAATCATAATTGATGACAGCTGGAGGGCTGACTCCTGGACACCCATCTCCACTCCTTCTGCAGAAAGTGACAGGACAAGAGAGGAGACAGAGGAGAAAGCACAACTACAGGAGACAGATTGAGTTTTGACAGTGTTATGGAAGTTAATGACAGTTGTTGGAGACAATGAACTGAACCTTTCATGTAAATACCAAACCAATCAGCAGGGCACCGCAGGGAATCGAACCCCATCCCAGTATAAACCAGGAGTACCATTACCAGTGCCTTTTGCTTTTAGTCTGAACATGGTAGGTAAAGCAAAACCTACATTAGCAACAGCATTTTATTATATGTCAAAATGACAACTACAATTTATTTGTTCAACAAATATAGAAAACTATGCAAATAGTGCAGTTTTCAATAAATGGTTCAATGAGCCAAATATTTATCAATACATGTACTAAATGCTGTTGTAATGTAGGAAAAAGAAAACCTATTTTTTAATTTACAACATAATAAATAATAATATAATAAATAACATAACAAAACACAACATCACATACAACATAGATAAAGCCATGCAAACATCCTCTAATGCACACCATGGGTCATTTCCTACATTTAAAAAAAAAATCCTATATAATTCATGATTTCTGACAATTTCAATTATTAATCAAAATTTTAAAAAATCACTTTTTGACCCATGTTGTATACATTAAAGCCTTACAGAACATACAGCTGACCACAAGACTGACATCTACAACTACATTATTATTAGAATCAACAACTGCCTCATGATTATAAAATATTCCTACATACACATGATCAACTAACGTGCAATCCATTCTACCTGAAACACTTACCTAAACACCACAACCTATAGTTACTACAACAACTCTTCCTATTTATACATTTCTACATTTAAAACTGCAAACAATCGCCTCATGATCACTAAAATATGCAGGCACAACCTCACACTCAACTTCATAATCTGATGTATTAACATAAACATGATCTATCAAAGTCCCTTGCTCTGTTGTCGCCTACGTTACTAACTGAACAAACCCTTTGTCTGTTAGAAGTTTGCAGACACTTGATGATTTCAAGAGATCGTCATTAAAATCTCCCATGACTGCAATATTGTTACTTTTAGGATGTAGCCAATCAAGTAATTTCCCTAAGTGTTCTTTAAACAGAGACATGGGATATGACGGTGGCCGATAAATAACTGCTACTAATAGATTATATTCTAGCCAATTATAAACTATACATTCTAAATTGAATGGTGGCATTTGGATAATATTAGAGGCCAAATTGTCTGCACTGTACAAGCCAACACCACCATGTTGTTGTCCTTGCAGTGCAATCAGTGCTGGATGGTCACTGTTATAAGATAAACTTCGAGGACTACTGTGAAAAGTGAAGCCCTCGATCTTTACTGCTTCTGTAGATGCAGCAGGTAGCCATGTTTCTGTCACAGCAATACAGTTAAGCTGTAAATGCTGTGTACATGAAGCCAAATCTGATACATGTTTAGTCAGATTTTGTACATTCATCAAAAAAACATTGAATGTATTTGTATCCAATTTGTGCCTAATGTTATTTCCTATCAAATATTGAGGCATACTCAGCATAGCATCCTTAATGTTATCCTTACAATAAATGGCCTTATCATCAAAGTCTTGAATCACCAACCCTGACAAACTTCTAACACGACTTAAGGCCACATACGCCTGACCTGCAGAAAACACCTTCTTGAGACACACCACAGCACTATCTACAGTTATACCCTGTACCTTATGTACAGTACAAGCCCACGCAAGTCTAAGTGGAAACTGACGACGCATGCCACCTTTTTTAGTCACCCTCTCTTCCTCTGCTTCAATACCGATGGAACCCGCTACAACTAACAAACTACTACCACACTGTTTCCTCCTCTGAGCACCAACATGATCATCATCAAATTTAACAAACACTCTGTGAGGAAACTTTTTCTTGTCTAAATGAACTATGTCCGTCACAAAGCCACACACACCATTAACTAGACCGTCTGACACATCCACATTTTTACACAACATAACACGTGCACCCTTACCTAATGACAACACTTGGGCTAAACACGTGTTATATGTCTTTGTGTGATGGCCACTCTTCAACACTAATTCACCTGTTTTTTTATCATTGACATAGTCCTGAGCCTCTATTTCCTCATACTCAGGACATGTCTTCAACAGTTCCGCATCATTGTGCTCATTTACTTGTCTATTCGTCGGAAAAATGTGTAAAGCTGAGCTGACTTCACCGGTTTCACAACGCTTTAATATTTCAATGTCGCTATTCAACATTGCCGTCCCTTTTGAACGAGTTCTAACCCGATTTAACAACGACGCAAACTCACCATCTTTCTGTCTAACTACTTCTGTCAACTCGACAACCTTAAAAAGACTCGACCACAGGTTGACTCCAAGTTCCTCTTCATAAAGAGGCTTCCCTCTAACTGGAGGCAACTGGAAAAAATCTCCTACAGCTATAACACACACGTTCCCAAACGGAGCCAAATCACCAGTCTGTTTAATCTGTCTCAACCTACTATGAACATACGTCAACAGTCTGTGATCAACCATCGATATTTCATCAATAATTAAAATTTGAAGATCACTATATTTAGCACGCAAAGAGTTCACCTTTTCCTCACCCAAAGGTACGTAGGGAAGGCGAACATCTTTGCCAATGCTAAATGTGTGATGAATGGTTGTTCCATGTAAATTGTAAGCAGCAATCCCCGTAGGAGCTGTTAACAAGACACAAATATTGTCAGGTTGACGACAGACTGTTGACAACAACCTCATAGCCTCATACTGAATGGCTTTAATTAAATGGCTCTTTCCTGTCCCTGCACCACCTGTAACAAAAACATGAAAGGGATGTGGCTTCTTCCCTCTAACCCTATCTAAACACCACTGCCTCACCTGATAAAAAACACACCGCTGAGTCTCATTTAAAGACCTAATGAGAGCCAAGCCATCAGTCCTACACATAATGTTATTCCTCTTTTCTATATTCACTACCTGTTCCCTACACACCGCTAAGTCTGGGACGTTTTCATGATCAACATCATCATCACCATCTAATACCTGCCCTTTCTTTCTCTCTTCCTCTTCCTGTACACACTCTAACCTTTCTACCTCCTGCTCTGGGCACAATTCACCCCAGGCATCTTCTGCTACACCATCTAGTGCTATATTTTCCAGGATCTCGTCCAACTCGTCTGCATTAATTTCAAATTTGCCTCTATTCAAATCTACGACATCCTTAACTGAATGCATTGTCCTATCACTAAACCTAACACGCGCATCCTTATAAAACCCTCCATATGTTTCAAATTTCTTCGGCTTTAATTGCTTATCGGAACGATACGGCAAGAACAACTGCAGGATACTCTGATAAAATAATTCTGGAGTTTTAGTCTCCGAAAAACGCGCATATCTAATTACTGCAGGTTCAGTATTTGTTCTTTTAGCGACAAATCCGCAATCATTTTGTAATTGAATCTTATCCTTACATTTCTCATTTTTAGTCACGATGCGATACTCCGACGCAAATGTAGCTATACACATATCATTAAATGTACTATCGCTAGGCCTATTCTTATACCGATCAACTATACTAGTCATCCAGATGTCATCTACATTACAATCTGCAGACTCTGCCTTTTCCCTCAATATACTTATAGGAAGACTCATCTTAACTATATTGTCTCCTGTAGGTATAAATACAACCTTCCTAGAGAACTCCTTCAGGTGCATGCCACTTAACCTATAGACAGCTTCCTGAGCACTCACATCTCTATTGTGCAGATAAACACTACCTAAACTTTTCAAAGCCTCTTTGGCACTAACGTTCCCGTCCTTTGACGCTTCCCTCTGGGCGTTCCCTAGCAACAATCCTATGTCTCTCTCTGCCTTAGAGATATAAGAAATAATATAAACAATACAAGCGTACGCGTCTACTACAAATTGGACGTCTAAATTGGCATTCCAACATTTCAACAGCGGCTTACTATACTGGTTAATCCAGACTTCATTAACCTGCCTCTTCAAGACAACCGTTGTCTTTTTGGCGATACGTTTATATGCAGCCTCAAACGTAGCTTGACTAATTCCTAAACGCTGCCACAACTCCTCAACAGTGAGGTTACTATTTTCTTCCTTTAATACAGCTGCCTTAATACGTCCCACTATATCTTCTGCATAATCTCTTTTCATGAGATCCGGTTTTTTCATGTTTCGTTTACCACATGTACACGCTGCGGATTCCTCGCACTTACATTTATTTTTTAGTTCTTCCGCTGATGGGCTACGACAAATGAATGTACGAGTGGATGGCACTTTTGGAAAATTGAAACGACAAGCCGTGTTCTTCTTTTTACAAGTTTTGGAATGTCGCTTTGAGTGTTGCTGTACAGATGTGACAATGTCCAATAATGTCTCATCTTGTGCCGGTAACTCGCATGTCACATATTTATCAATAAATTCCACGACTTCTTCGTCCGTGTTTTCATCAATTTTAGGTGCGTTTTCGATCCAAAACAAGCAATGTACATGTGGTGAACCGCGCTGCTGAAATTCTACCCGATAAAAGAAATCGACAATTTTACCGATTGGATTGGAGGGGGACATAAGGACCTCCCTCAAAAACACATGCCAGCGATAATCAAACATTCTCGCTGCAGTGACTGGATTACGACGCAGTAACTCACACTTGTCTGCCCACTCTAAATCTTCTGCAGTCTGAGTCCTACCTTCCTGCTTCAAAATGCTACCTAGTAAATTTGTCCATCTCAAATCTGCAGAAGAAAATGAACAAAACCAAGTAGGCAGACCAAGCTGACGAACAGACGCAACTAACCCACGCTGGGCTTCCTGCCAAAAAGCCGGGGTACCTCGGATCGGCTTCAGAAAACGATACCCGTCATCAAACTCCAACAACTTCTTCATGGACTCTTCATCATTTATTAAGTCCCTTACACTTTGACCACCTACCTTCTTAGAAGGACGCCCCTTACCTTTCCGCAGGGCGATTGACACGTTTGACACAACCTGCTGAACCTCAGACATGTACTGACCAAAAAAAATATACTCTACATTTCTAGAAAACCTACCGTCAGCATGCAAAATCCTGTTATTCAAATACCGAGACAACGTTAAACGACTAGACCTACTGTCATGATACGTCTTACCACCAAGAGGAAACAACACTGGGAAACATTTAGCCTCATTTTCCTGATCAGAAAGTAACTTAACAGGATTGTTACCTTCTGCAGGCGCAACATTCAACACACCCTCATAATATTGATCTAATGTTTCCTGACCTATGTCAACAGGCATAAAACACGTGTCCTGAAACATACAATGCTGCTGCCTATCATGTAAAAGCTCATCTGACACGTCTTCATCTTCCCCAGTTTCTGCATTAACACTAACCTCTGGTTCAACAACTGCCTCATCTTCTTCCCTAAGAAATGCATTTAGCCACTCTTCATTAAAATCAACGTCTTTATAATACACGTTTGTATCCTTTAAAAACTGCAACGCCTTCCTAACGCGCATAGTATCCACAAACTGATACTCATAATGACCTTTATACGTCAACTTACGCTTCAACTTAACAAGCAACAAAGATCCCTCCATATTGGAGCGCGGCAACAAATTACTGGTCTCCACTATGTTGGCAGGAACACATGTCACCGGACCATGCACTCCATTCTGACCTCCCTTAGGCAGAGCCAACATCTTCATAAACGGTATGTGTAACGCTATCAAATGCTGCTCTAAACTATTCAAACACGCCAACTCCGGTGGAATAGGATCAAGTTTCAAGTTATTAACTGAACTCTCAGGTGGCAGTACACCATTATTAAGCTTACTATGACACGTGTGACAAATCCACAACTGGCCTCTAGCTGAATCTAACCACTGACACGGCACTACACAGTCCTTACTACACTTGTGTAAATAGTCCTCACTAATACACTTATCTGCTAATGAAGCTAATGCCTTATTCTTGCTGTAATTCTCTTTTCTACAATTTACAACCTGCCGTCTAAACAACAACCTATGACAAACTGAACACACAAAATCTGGACCATCTTTAACCTTTTCCAAAAACTGGTCCATCACAAAATCAAACTGCTTCCGTTTCTCTTTTATGTCTACCCTCTTCAACTTGTTACCTTCTACAACACGAATTCTATGCTCCGAGTCCCCATGATACTTCCTTCGACTCATTTCCTTCACTCTCTGCCTATGCAACAAATTGTCCTTATACTTCCCAACACTTATTGCTTTTTCCTTCTCCCTCAGCAACAGATCCTGATGATACTTCTTATTGCGCATTTCCCTTTTCTTCTCCCTATTCAGCACACTACCCTGATATTTCATTTTAATTTGTGATTTCCTCTTACTTTTCAAATACTTGGAAAGACCACTATTACTATTCACACCTACACAATCTACTGTTTTGACTCTCTTACACTCTGGACTTTCCAATGAACAACTGTCTACACTACGACGTCTCATATCATAAATGTTACAATCCAAACTATTCTCATTACACAAACCATAACACCTCTGCAGCTGAGGCTCATAAACACAAACAACTGTTTCATAATGGTTACCATTACTATTTTCCAAGTAAATCCCCTGTCTAGACAAACCATTAAACTTACAGCTATATTCTAGCCATCTACCATCACAAAATGTAAAGATATTAACTCCTAAACAATCTGCAGCTGCCTGAATCTCCACCTCTGTTGCCCAGCTGCCAACATAGCTCATCTTTGACTCCCTAACATAATCTGCCACTGAAGAATACTCACTTCTCAAAAGACTATTGTATTGTGACGCATTCTTCTCTAGATGTTTAACAACAGCGAGTCTAATCTTCCTATGACTCTTCTGTGTTCCACTCACAGCTAGAGACACTGCCCTAAAGAAACAGTTCCCATCAGCCACTATGTTCTCCTTCTTACAAGGAGACCCTAACAAACCAACTCCTACAGACACTACCTCATCAACCTTCTCAAACTCTACATTTACCCGTTTACAAACCAACTGGGCAACCTCCTTACTAAGGGGATCAAACTGCAGCTGTTTGCACGTCCCATCACCGACAAACACAACATCTGCATCAGCTGCAGGAGCCTCCCCACTAACAACATCTGCATCAGCTGCAGGAGCATCCCCACTAACAATAGCAGACACGACCTCATCTGGAGTAGCATCACCACTAACAACTGCTACATCTGCATCATCACTAACAACTGCTGCAGGAGCATCATTAAACACTACATGAAACACACGCACACCAGCGATCTCAAAAGCTTCGTGACTTGCATTGAGTGATGCAGCCAGATTGCATACATACTCATGCAGGTCTCTAACACAAGTAAAATACGCAACTATACTTCTACCATAAACACCTACCAATCCAGCAGCGCTGCGTGCGTGTGAATCAACAACAGCATATCTACCGTTCTGATTAATAACCGCGCATGTATTACAACCCAGGGTCAGTAAGCACGTGCTATAGTTATCAAGCATCCTCTCCAATCCATTTAGGAGAGAGGTGTAGCAACCAGCCTCAACAAGTTCTCCATCAACTACATTGACCACACCACTAACATAGTCACTACCATAATCAAAGGTAAACTGCTGCCCGTCAAAAACATGTTGTCCTGGCAACTCAGGAACACACAAGAACTCAGAGGTCCCACCGATCCTGTTGTTCTCACGCAAGAACGCGTACAAGTCATCACCTAGATGGAGAACATGATCCAAATCACGCCGCCGCCACGAGAACACACTACTGACTGTGTGTTTAGCCAAGCTTGCTAAAGCTATGGCCATACACTGACGCCCTGGGTATTTAAATCTACCATTGCCCTGATGGAAGCTCCCCCTAACCCATTTAACCTTAGCAGATGTACAGTCATCATGGTCAGTAGGAACACCAGTGTCCGAACACACTGAACCTGAACTAGAAGAATCAAAGTCTGTCCTACCTTTGACGCATCTAGGGAAGTCTTCCTCCATCGGGCTGGGGGGCGATGACTCTGAGGACACATGACATGGTTAACAAACACGTTTTCAACCTCCATCAATAAATGACCGTTAAGGCTAATCAGGAACTAGGGTCAATCTTACCTGTGATGCAGGCAGCCGGAGTCTCCCTCTGCGTCACGACCACGTCCACGGGGCTGGGGAGCGATGACTCTGAGGACACATGTGACATGGTTAAAAACATGTTTTCAAACTCAAAGTGCATTACATGTTTCAGGACAGCATTAGAACTAGGGTCAATCTTACCTGTGACGCAGGCAGCAGGAGTCTCCCTCTGCGTCACGACCACTTCCACAGGAGCAGCCTCGACAACAGCCTTCACCTAGAAGAGGAGAAAAACCAAAAATGATTGACCAACTCCATCCACACATTTTTTCATGGTTTCACTCCAAACATAATACAAACAAAAATGTCATCAATTACTAACCTGCTGTCGAGCCCGTCTCCTCTTGGAAGTGGCGGCCTTGGGCTGACGGTCCACGCGGGTTTCTAAAAGAAAAACATGAAAATATTAATTAACATCAAATTTGAAATGAATTTAATTCATTAGAAAGCCTCAACCAACACATGTCATTTGCATGTAGCTTACCTTCTTGCCGGCTGGCGCAGTGCACATCTCAGGGCTGGAGAGATCAGATGGAGCGACCCTGTCCATCGCCTCCATCACCGCGCTGCTGAACCGCACCGGGTTCAGTGGGAAGGACACCTCCAGCTGTGAAATAATAATGGAGACAGACGATTACTGATAACTTGCTTTGACATATAATACACATATGATCACTAAAAATATCAATGATAAAGTTAAAGCATAACACAAATAGACTGACCGGCTGCTGGAGCTTCCCACTTCGACCCGCGCCGCACGACTCCTCCTCGCTGGAACGTCTCCTCTGTAATGACCAAAGTTTGTATTAAACAGATTGAAGCTGCAGTTGGTAAGTCTTATAAAAGTAACTTTTTGTCATATTTGCTAAGACTGTCACTATGTAAAGACATCATTACATGAAACTAGTAATCTGTAACAAACTGCTCCTACTGCAAATTGCCAGAATCCACCACGACCGGAAAAAAGACCCAATCAGAGCCGGTCAAGCTCATGTCTCCCAGTTTCTAGGTGAGGTATAGCCATGTGAAAGTCACTGTAAACGTGTTATATCTAGCTGTGTGGAGTGTAGCTCATGTATTACCGATCACTTGGTCGCGTGCACGTCAGCCTCCTCTGGGGGAGGGACTTTGGAGGCAGGAGTGCAGCAGAGAGGGAGGGGGAGGGATCTGACAGTTGTACTTCTTCAAATTTGATGCTAAGTCCTCTCTCTGCTCAAAGTTACCAACTGCAGCTTTAAGTCAAACCTTATTGTTATAATGTTACTTTAAAAAAAAAAGTCTAAATCAAATCCTTACCTTTCTGCACCGTTCCACAAGTGACCAGTCGAAGGGGTCTGATTGCCGAGGAACGACAATCTCCCCCTTGACGACCACTCGTGGAAGGCGACGAGGCGTCCCTGGCGAGGTCCTCGGAGACACCCTGGGCTCTGGTGGCGGCGTCGCCAGATGCAGAAGAGCGGCCCTCCACAGTGACTCCCGAAGGATGCGCATACCAGCGCTGTCACTCAAGTGGATCTGCAAAAACAACACATGAAAAATCGATTTACTCATCAGAAATTTGACTCTCCAAGTTGTCACATTTCAACTACAAAGAAGTAGTACTACTACTTACGCCGTCTCTGCTCCACAGCTCAAGACGCCGCGTGGGGAAGTCGTCCGCAAGATGGACGTACGGGACACCTACAGGAAAAAAAACATTAATTACTGAAATATTCAGAGACAACATAATTCACATTAAGGCTATTTTTTTCTCTTTTTTAACATACCCATGCGTGCAGCGACCTGGCTGAACGCGTTCCGGAAGTGGGCCTGGAGTAGAGGTAAGATCGGGCCTAAAAAATCCAGCCCGACCCGACCCAGGCCCGAGGGTATTAAAGCCCGACCCGGCCCGAGCCCGATCAATTAACTTGATTTGCAGGCCCGAGCCCGAAAAAACCCGAAATATTATATTTGCGTCAGTTAGAGCCGGACAGAGCACTGCTCCGGGAAAAGGGACTGGTTGCGATTTGTGTGATCCCATTTGTGACGATGCCTGTGCATAATGATAACAAATTAAAGCCTTTAAAGTCTTTTGTAACGAATTCTTCCAGTTAAACAAGACTGTAAGATGCATGTTCTCTGACAAGGAGAGAAGCAGCAGCAGCAGCAGGTCTCTGGGGTAAAGCATCCAGAGCAGCAGGTTCACTATAGTCTTCGTTACTAAAGGTGGAAACAAACAGACTTTAAAAATCCTCCGCTGGAGACTGCGCGCACGGATGAATCCATTCATACATGTTTCTGGACCAGCTGCTGTTTGAGAAGTCAGACCTGCTGAGGTAGGTGGTCCAGGGCGGTCATCTCGGTGTAAAGTGCGTATTGTGCGGGAGTTCAGTCTCGGGTCTTGTCCTCTTGAACATTGGGCAATTACCATACAGCGCCTTCTCTGTTTTATCCAAATTATTTATTTTATTATATTTTATAAGTATTCCTTAGTTTAATATCCATACATCGTTTTAATATACATAATACATAAATATATATTTATTTTAAAAAAAAGTTGGCGAGAGAGAAGCCCGACCCGACCCGACCCGAATGTAATCATTGATATTTTGGGCCCGACCCGGCCCGAAAATCGGGCCGGGTCGGGGTCGGGCTCGGGCTTAAGATCTTACCTCTAGCCTGGAGGTCCTCATCCACAACCAAACGCGGCACGAAGTCCATGACGATCACCTAGAAAAAATAAAATAAAATAAAAGATTTCATTACAAAAGTCTTTTCACAATCAAATTCATTTGTGGCACAAGATGCTGCCACTAGAAATTCCCTCAACACAGTTTAGTCAGACACAGTTCAATTAACATTTTTTATTGCCACACAAAAACTTGCGCAGCTCTCAGGTGCTGGTGCTTTACACCGGGCTCTCCACCGCAACGACCAACTCGCCAGCCTTTTTCTGCTCCGGTGCTCCTCCACTCTCTCTGTGCAGCCACCACGCTGTCCAGCACCTACTACAGTGTGAAAGGAGAGCTTGATTAGTCAATTAGTCCAACTGTACCAATCAACTCACCTGGCGCTGCTCCTTCCCAACCTGCCCAAACCAAGCTCACCTCCATGTTATAATTATACAACCAATCATAATAACCACAATAATAATCATTGTAATGACAAATGTGCTTACCTTAGGCCAGCGTGTGCAGACCGTGCACAGGAGCCTGGCGAAGTCGGCCCGGCCCTCGTCCACTGTCCGGCTCGCTGTCAGGTTGTTGCTAGGAGCCATGAGACAGACCAAGTCAGGGACCCGAGGTACCGTAGCGTTCAGCACCTCGGTCCGCAACTGAGCTGCACAGGCCCCCGGCGTCGACATGACAGCGAAGGACAGGGACCCCTCCGGCATCGGAACCACACCATCTGCGAAGCTTCGCAGATGCGAGGCACCGACAAGAAGGACCAACTGAAACAACACAAGATATATATTTTTAAATAATGGAAATAATTACTCCTCGGATCAAATTGTTTGTTATTAAATTCTAAAATAAATAAATAAATAATAGTAATAATAATCATAATAATAATCATAATAATAATACCTTCTTGTCGGGGGCATCAGCTGGAAGGACCAACTTGTGCTGACGGCCGGTCAGCTCAGAGGTCGGCCACTTCCTCACCTTGTGGCGCCAGCCGGTGCCACGGCCTAGATGAAGCCAAGATAAAAACATCATTTACAACATATCCAAAACACAACACACTTTCCCAATAGGAAAACTGCAAAACAGTTTACACCTTCCACATATGAAGGAAAATATTCATTAAAATAATAGTTGGCTACATACGTGCAAGGGTGTCACAAGGAGGCTGCTGGGGACCCAGCATGACGATCCGCTGCTCCTCCACTCGCCTCCTGGCGGCCTGGGAACGGCGGAAGGACTTCATACGAGGCATCTGAATGAATAGACAGTTTATATACATCAGTAACAAAGCAGCAGAGACTATTTAGACTCAAGTTTAATGCACTAAGCTCAATAAACAAAACCCTTAGTATTAACTGTTACACAGCTGTAATCATCTATGTATATTTTTGTGCATTTGTACAGACCATAGCTTTTAAACATAGAAGGACATGCTAATTACAAAGTGACAGTAAGACACAGTTTAACAGGATTGATATCAATTTAACTAACTGAACAAAAACGCTGTGTGTGTGTCCTCTGTCCCTGCACTGATAATAAAAATAATAATACAACATTTCATAAATAAATTTCATTTAGATTAAGTTAACACAGAATAATCAATACATGTATACACAAAAAGCACTTTTCTTTTTTAGCACATTTATTATATCAGCCAGTTTAAACCCTGCTGTAACATCTTCACATGAAGAGAAATATCCATCCAGAATAAACCAAGCTCCTCAAACACACAACATCCAATCTAACTTTCAGGAGGAAGAACAACAAAATAATTATAATAATCATGATAATAAAATAAATAATAATTCCGCTCTATGTCACTGGTGTGCCACACACACACACACACACACACACACACACACACACACACGTGACTAAAGTCTGTAATCAATATAACAGCTTAAATTCTATCTTGTCGCTAACAACACAACAGATAAGTTGCTATTTATAGCTCTGAAACATCATGTAAAAGTCCGGCAGCATAATGCTAACAAATGCTAACAATACACTTAGACTTACACAATCAAAACACACACAAAATAAAGCATCGCTTAATATAATTTATCAAGCTCCTCCATCACAGTCCAGCTGTGTGTGTGTGTGTGTGTGTGTAACAGCAGCGCACACACACGGTAACCAATATAAACAGCCTAAATTAATCTTGTAAGCCATACTTTAATAACATAAAAACGGACATTAATAAACATCACAGTGTCTCTCATAGCCATAAAATAGCATGTCGCTAATAACACAACAGATAAGTTGCTATTTATAGCTCTGAAACATCATGTAAAAGTCCGGCAGCATAATGCTAACAAATGCTAACAATACACTTAAAGTTACACAATCAAAACACACAAAATAAAGCATCGCTTAATATAACTTATCAAGCTCCTCCATCACAGTCCAGCTGTGTGTGTGTGTATGTGTATGTAACAGCCTAAATTAATCTTGTAAGCCATACTTTAATAACATAAAAACGGACATTAATAAACATCACAGTGTCTCTCATAGCCATAAAATAGCTTGTCGCTAATAACACAACAGATAAGTAGCTATTTATAGCTCTGAAACATCATGTAAAAGTCCGGCAGCATAATGCTAACAAATGCTAACGAGCATCATAAAAATATATAAGCCACATAACTCAGAGAAATACGCTCAATCAATAATCTCTGTGTGAAAGCAGGTAAAACACAGCAAACCAGGAGCAGTAATAAAAACCCTCCATGTCACCAACTGTGTGTGTGTGTAACAGCAGCGGGCACACACACACACACACACACACACACACACAGATGACTACAGACGGTAACCAATATAACAGCCTAAATTCACCTTGTAAGCCATACTTTATTAACATAAAAACTGACGTTAATAAACATCACAGTGTCTCTCATAGCCATAAAATAGCATGTCGCTAATAACACAACAGATAAGTTGCTATTTATAGCTCTGAAACGTCATGTAAAAGTCCAGCAGCATAATGCTAACGACCATCATAACTCATATATAAGCCACATAACTCAGAAAAATACACTCAAAGTTACTCAATCAATAAAGCAGGTAAAACACAGCAAACCAGGAGCAGTAGAAACAACTCTCCATGTCACCAAAATACTGTGCAGACACGTTTAATCCACTTGTCTGTGTGTAGCAGCAGCGCGCAGCGCGCACACACACACACACACACACACACACACACACACAGATGACTACAGACAGTAACCAATATAACAGCCTAAATTCACCTTGTAAGCCATACTTTATTAACATAAAAACGGACGTTAATAAACATCACAGTGTCTCTCATAGCCATAAAATAGCATGTCGCTAATAACACAACAGATAAGTAGCTATTTATAGCTCTGAAACGCCATGTAAAAATCCGCTAGCATAATGCTAACGTATGCTAAAGAGCACCCACACATAGCAGTGACTGCAGTTAGCACTAGCATTAGCCCATGAACCAGCAAATTATTGGCATAGCATTAGCCTGTTAGCATGCTAAGCAGCTAGCTAATAGCATTAGCGTTAGCACATGAACATTCAAATGAATGGAATAGCATTAGCCTGTTAGCTAACTAATAGCATTAGCGGTTTGCTAGCAGCTAGCAACAGCCCGTCTGGTCAAATAAATACATTTTTTAAGAAATATATCCAACTATAACTCTGTGAGAGAGATATATCACTATACATTGGTACCTTTTAAAGTGATAAATTAAGAATAACTTACTGTGAGCTCGAATAAAGTCCTCAAAGCCAAGGATGAAGAAAGGCCTGTAAAACACTGAAGAAAAAAACTGGGAAAACTGTTAAAAAATGCAGTAAAAACGAGTAAAATCCAAGAAAAAGCGTTAATCCAAGAGAAATGTGTTAAATCCGGTGAAAGGGAGTGATAATCCTGGTGAATCCGTCGATGAAATCAGCAATGCTCTCTCTCTCTCTCAAAATCGCTCGGTCAGGCAGTGTGAAGTTGTCCAGCGGGAAAGCAGAACAACGCCCTCTGGAGCTCCGAGCAAACTATTTATACCCCTGGAGCTCAACCTGAAAAAAAAAATAATTCAACCAATCAAAATCCAGCTGCACAGTTAATGGCGGGAATCTTTTGTTTTAAACAAAGAGGACAATTGATCCTGCTGCACAGATAATGGCGGAGTGTTTTTTATTAAGGGAGACATGTCATCTCAGACTTCAATGATTAGAAAAAAACATTTCTCCTTCAAGGAAACTCATGGGGGACATAAAAAAGACAAAATACACCACAAAGAACATATTTCTGATATTCTTTGTACAAAATCTTTTTTTCTGATTTGTTTTACAACAAGAAAAAAATGATGATCAGCTCAGTTAATTTAGCTGATTAAATTATATTTAATTAATATATTTTATATTGTTCATTTTCAAACATAAAACAAATGCAGGAGGAGCTCAGTTTATCACCTACTCTCTGACCTCTCAGTCACACACACACACACACACACACACATACATACACATACACACACACACAGACACACACACACACAGACACACAAACACAGACACACACAGGCACACATACACACACAGACAGACACACACAGACACACAGACACACACACAGACACACACACATACACAGACACACACACACACACACACACACACACAGACACACACACACACACAGACAGACACACACAGACACACACAGACACACAGACAGACACACACACACAAACACAGACACACACAGACACATACACAGACACACACACACACACACACACACAGACACACACACAGACACAGACACACACAGACACACATACACAGACACACACACACATACATACACATACACACACACACAGACACACAAACACAGACACACACAGACTGCTGGGGACCCAGCATGACGATCCGCTGCTCCTCCACTCGCCTCCTGGCGGCCTGGGAACGGCGGAAGGACTTCATACGAGGCATCTGAATGAATAGACAGTTTATATACATCAGTAACAAAGCAGCAGAGACTATTTAGACTCAAGTTTAATGCACTAAGCTCAATAAACAGAACCCTTAGTATTAACTGTTACACAGCTGTAATCATCTATGTATATTTTTGTACATTTCTACAGACCATAGCTTTTAAACATAGAAGGACATGCTAATTACAAAGTGACAGTAAGACACAGTTTAACAGGATTGATATCAATTTAACTAACTGAACAAAAAACGCTGTGTGTGTGTCCTCTGTCCCTGCACTGACAATAATAATAATAATAATAATAATAATAAAACATTTCATAAATAAATTACATTTACATTAAGTAAACACAGAATAATCAATACATGTATATATACTCTTTCCTTTTTTAGCACGTTTATTATATCAGCCAGTTTAAACCCTGCTGTAACAGCTTCACATGAAGAGAAATATCCATCCAGAATAAACCAAGCTCCTCAAACACACAATACACCTCAGACTTGAGTGATTAGAAAAACCCATTTCTCCTTTAAGGAAACTTATGAGGGACATAAAAAGACAAAATACAAAGAAAATATTTCTGACAGCTTTTTCTAATGGTAAAAATCTGATAAGTGTCTTATAACAAAGGTTTAACAGCTCAGTTAATTTAGCTGATTATATTTAGTCAATATATTTTATGTTGTTCATTTTCAGACATAAAACACATGTTTGTTGATTCCCTATGAATGATAAGAGTCCCATCCTGAACACATTTTACCTTCAATATTGTCCCTCTGTCATAGCGCCACCTACTGGACACAGGAAGTCATCCTCATGTGAAAAGTATCATGAGATTTACATGGTGTGTTTTCCACATCATACACTACAACATGACATATGAGTAATAGTATATGTGTTACTTAGTGACTTCTCTAAAATTGTTCAATAACAATATAATAGGATTGAAGACATGTTTATGATCCTCCCACTGTGTTACAAATTTCGATGTTTCGCCATTAAACAGGAACCCTCACTCCAACAGTAAGTCGGCCATTTTGTATCGAATTTGCGATTTTGACGCTGTTTGTTTCCATTTGACTCAGAAGATGCGTCGTGGCAAGTCTCGCTCAGTTGTGACCTGGCGAGGGAGCTTGGGCTTGGGAGGAATTCATTAAACTATGTGGTGTGAAAATTCTATCAAACCGTGGCAAAATCGAAAATTCAATTCAAAATGGCCGACTTCCTGTTGGAGTGAGGGTATGGGTCCAAGAGACTTTTTTGTGAGTCTTTACATGATACATATATATACCAAGTTTTGTTCATCTACGTCAATCTGGAGTGAGGGGCTCAATTTCCTTAATATTGTATGGGGTGCAGTACCCCCATTTGGCCAGCAGTTCTTGTTTAATGGCGAAACGTCAAAATTCCTCACATCGCCACAAAGAAACTAAGTCCCTAATCAGAAAGTTTTTGATAACTTTTCATCTCCAATGTCTGAAGATGTTTCTGAGTGAATTTGAAGTCGGTCGGATTAAATCCCTAGGACAAGTTCGTTAAAGTACGAGGCGTGGAAAACGCCATTTAATTAGGGCCCAAGCACTATACAGTGCGAAGGCCCTATTGTATTTCGTGCGATTATTATTATCGTTCTGCCTAAACGAACGCGTTTTTGACAGCCTAAACGTGCCCCAAAAGTCACCAAAATTTGCACGTACATCAGACCCGGCGAAAAATTCGATATTTTAAGGTCCGCGAAAATGGCCGTCGCAAAATGGCTCAATAGCGCCCCCTATTGAATATAAAAATGTGAGAGATTGACGTACATGAACGAAACTTGGTATATATATGTATCATGTCCAGACGCACAAAAAAGTCTGTGGGGCCCATGACGTCACTCCAACAGGAAGTCGGCCATTTTGAAAAATATGTGCGATTTTGGCGTTTTCCACACCTCGTACTTTAACGAACTTGTCCTAGGGATTTAATCTGACCGACTTCAAATTCACTCAGAAACATCTTGAGACATTGGAGATGAAAAGTTATCAAAAACTTTCTGATTAGGGATCCGGTTCGGCCGTGGCGGCGCCGACAATTTCCTTCGCCATTCGATCCTTCGCCATTAAACAGGAAGTCCTTATAACTCCTACAGACATCGTCCGATCTACACCAAATTAATCACGCATGTAGAGGGTCCCGCCCTGAACACGTATATGCATCAATACTGTGTCAGCTCCATAGCGCCACCTACTGGATACAAAAGTGCCCTGTTGAAAATTGAAAAAAAATTGAGCCCCTCAAGTCAGATTGACATAGACAAACGAAATTTGGTACACATATGTATCTTGTAAAGACGCACCAAAAAGTCTCTTGGACCCATGACGTCACTCCAACAGGAAGTCGGCCATTTTGAAAACTATGTGCGATTTTGGCGTTTTCCACGCCATGTACTTTAACGAACTTGTCCTAGGGATTTAATCCGACCGACTTCAAATTCACTCAGAAACATCTTGAGACATTGGAGATGAAAAGTTATCAAAAACTTTATGATTAGGGATTTGGTTGCTTCGTGGCGATGTGAGGAATTTTGATGTTTCGCCATTAAACAGGAACAGCTGGCCAAATGGGGGTACTGCACCCCGTAGAAGATTAAGGAAATTGAGCCCCTCCCTCCAGATTGACGTAGATGAACAAAATTTGGTACACTGATGTATCATCTAAAGACGCACAAAAAAGTCTACGGGGCCCATGACGTCACTCCAACAGGAAGTCGGCCATTTTGAAAAATATGTGCGATTTTGGCGATTTCCACGCCTCGTACTTTAACGAACTTGTCCTAGGGATTTAATCCGACCGACTTCAAATTCACTCAGAAACATCTTGAGACATTGGAGATGAAAAGTTCCTAAAAACTTTCTGATTAGGGATCCGGTTCGGCCGTGGCGGCGCCGACAATTTCCTTCGCCATTCGATCCTTCGCCATTAAACAGGAAGTCCTTATAACTCCTACAGACATCGTCCGATCTACACCAAATTAATCACGCATGTAGAGGGTCCCGCCCTGAACACGTATATGCATCAATACTGTGTCAGCTCCATAGCGCCACCTACTGGATACAAAAGTGCCCTGTTGAAAATTGAAAAAAAATTGAGCCCCTCAAGTCAGATTGACATAGACAAACGAAATTTGGTACACATATGTATCTTGTAAAGACGCACCAAAAAGTCTCTTGGACCCATGACGTCACTCCAACAGGAAGTCGGCCATTTTGAAAACTATGTGCGATTTTGGCGTTTTCCACGCCATGTACTTTAACGAACTTGTCCTAGGGATTTAATCCGACCGACTTCAAATTCACTCAGAAACATCTTGAGACATTGGAGATGAAAAGTTATCAAAAACTTTCTGATTAGGGATTTGGTTGCTTCGTGGCGATGTGAGGAATTTTGATGTTTCGCCATTAAACAGGAACAGCTGGCCAAATGGGGGTACTGCACCCCGTAGAAGATTAAGGAAATTGAGCCCCTCCCTCCAGATTGACGTAGATGAACAAAATTTGGTACACTGATGTATCATCTAAAGACGCACAAAAAAGTCTACGGGGCCCATGACGTCACTCCAACAGGAAGTCGGCCATTTTGAAAAATATGTGCGATTTTGGCGATTTCCACGCCTCGTACTTTAACGAACTTGTCCTAGGGATTTAATCCGACCGACTTCAAATTCACTCAGAAACATCTTGAGACATTGGAGATGAAAAGTTCCTAAAAACTTTCTGATTAGGGATCCGGTTCGGCCGTGGCGGCGCCGACAATTTCCTTCGCCATTCGATCCTTCGCCATTAAACAGGAAGTCCTTATAACTCCTACAGACATCGTCCGATCTACACCAAATTAATCACGCATGTAGAGGGTGCCACCCTGAACATGTATATGCATCAATACTGTGTCAGCTCCATAGCGCCACCTACTGGATACAAAAGTGCCCTGTTGAAAATTGAAAAAAAATTGAGCCCCTCAAGTCAGATTGACATAGACAAACGAAATTTGGTACACATATGTATCGTGTAAAGACGCACCAAAAAGTCTCTTGGACCCATGACGTCACTCCAACAGGAAGTCGGCCATTTTGAAAACTATGTGCGATTTTGGTGTTTTCCACGCCCTGTACTTTAACGAACTCGTCCTAGGGATTTAATCCGACCGACTTCAAATTCACTCAGAAACATCTTGAGACATTGGAGATGAAAAGTTATCAAAATCTTTTTGATTAGGGATTTGGTTGCTTCGTGGCGATGTGAGGAATTTTGACGTTTCACCACTAAACAGGAACAGCTGGCCAAGTGGGGGTACTGCACCCTGATAGAAGATTAAGGAAATTGAGCCCCTCCCTCCAGGTTGACATAGATGAACAAAACTTGGTATATATATGTATCACATAAAGAGGCACAAAAAAGTCTCTTGGACCCCCACCCTCACTCCAACAGGAAGTCGGCCATTTTGAAGTGAATTTGCAATTTTGGCGCGGTTTGATAGAATTTTCACACCACATAGTTTAATGAATTCCTCCTAATCCAACCAATTTTATATTGACTCTGTGTCATCTCAAGACCTTGAAGATGCGTCACAGCAAGTCTCGCTCAGTAGTGGCGGGGCGGGGGAGCTTGGGCCCGATCATCGCTGCTTGCAGCTTTAATTATTATTGTTATTGGTATTTTAAAAAGTCTTTATATTAGACTTTTTCTTGTCACAATGATATTTTAATATGCTGATTTTGTTCTGATTCTGATGTAAATTCAACACATATGATTAGATTGATTTAGAGGAAGCTTAATGTTGCTTAGTATGTAAAAAAGTTGTTTTATGAGTGGTGAATGGTTTCATTTCTTGTTTCTTTACAAAGGAAACTGATTTTGCCAAGAAACAACAACATTTACATCACATCACTACTGTGTTTATCATAAACTAGTCTGTATTATTGTAAGTCTGTAAGAATATTATAGAAAATGCCTGTTTGTTAGAGATCACAGACATCTGTTGAAATCTGTAGAAATCTGCAGCTGAAAAATGAGTCATAGCTTTGTTTGATTGTAATTTCATATTTACTGATGCATAAAACAGAACTTGTTCTGTAAATAATAAAATATATTCATATACTGGAAAGTTGTTGTTCCTGAAAATGACCCATAACAGCTTTGAGAATGAACTTCACACAACTCGGATCAAGTTTCCTGTGAGATTGAATAAAAAACAAATAGCTGCAATGACCTGACTGAACTCAGATTAAAAAGGTCTGCAACAGGGTAAAGTATAAACTTTAGATACATTGGGAATTGCATGTCAACTGAGGCAGCTACAGTGTACACGATGCCATGATCATATCACACCTACCTTACTGTTTAACAAGTTGGTCACAGGCAAGTAGCTCAACCTTGAGGCCACTGGAATCACTATATAAGCAAACCATGAAAACCCTAAACAAGAAACCCTAATAGCTTTCACCACTACAACATACTGGAAAAACGTTATCTTTTAAGCTGGGAAAACATGATAAAGTAGCTTTGTGCGTCAATGAATACATTCAAATCAGATTACCAGAGAAGTCACAAGAGGAAACAGGTCCTTTTCCAGAGAATTAAGAACATGGTTTATCAATCTCTGAATCTGTCAGCACTAATCAGGATGATCTCATCACTTGACAAAACAGTCAGAACTGCTCTCCTGTCACCCGTATGTTTTTATCTTACGTTTTTATCTTTTTAAAAAATCTTTTTATCTTCACTGGACCTGCCTTAGTGTTATTTTTATCAGGTTTCTTACACTTGTTTTTCTTATGACTGTCCCTGTTTATGCAGTTAATTTATGCTGCCGATTCTCACCTGGTCAGGGCCTACACATGAAAACTAGCCTTTGGGATAATTCTGCCATATTTACAGGAATGTTTATTGATATGCACTGTCCCTGACAAATAAACAAATACTTAAAAAAAAAGATTCCTTGGTGGGCTGGTTCTGGCCCGCAGGCTGTATGTTTGACACCCTTGATCTAAGCAGATGGTGCCACAATAACAATGTCTCTCTTAATGTCAGTAATATAAAAGAAATCCCTGTTGACTTCAGAAAGATGAGAGAAAATCACATTCCCAATTCAATTAATAGCTCATCTCTTGACATGGTTGATAGTTTTTAGATTTCTTGGTAAATGCATCTTAAACACCCTCACATACATGGTCTCTCAACACCAAGGAAGCTCAGCAGAGTCTGTATTTTCTGAGGTGTTTCATACCCAAAAAAACCGACTCATACATTTTTGCTGCTGGGGTCAATCTCATGTACAGATAGAACCTGGAAAACCAAACCTGGAAAGTCCCAGGCACACCATGTTATTCACTATTACAGGAATAATACCTTTGTTCTGCATATTTGTTTTTCCATAGTCATCAAGGAAAACAAAAAGCCAGAAAAACAGTTTCACATGGAGCAATAAAGACTCCTCCCTGCATCATCCAGACTTATAAAAACCCTCAGCAGGAATACCTTGATGATACTGGAGGAGTAAGCACATCTTTCATTCTTCTTCATCATTTCATACACAAACATCAACCATGGCATCAACCAAGGAAACTGTCTTTACAACTGTGGTGCACAGGATTCCTGCTCTAATCTACCTCGGAGACGACAAGATCCTGTCCTTTGCAGAGCACAAGATGTCTACAAAGAATGCCGGCCCAGCGGTGCTGGACATGAGAGCAGGAAAGGTGAACAGGAATAAGGGAACCGATCCTGAGGTGACGATTAAGGTAATTATCTACAGCAACTGGTTTATTTGTATGTTATTTGTGACAACAGTTTTAAACCGAATCAATGCTAAGTTAACCATTATATTTACACATCTGATTTCTTTTTCTTAGTGGTCAGAGCTAAATCCAGTTAAGGAGGCACAACTTCATGGATGCCATCCTATGAACCCCTGCCCGGTGTATGAGAAGAACAGCAAAACACTGTTTCTGTTCTTCATCTGTGTCAAAGACGGAGTCACAGAGCAGGACCAGATAAGCAACAACAAAAAAGAGACCCATCTCTGCTACATCAAGAGCACTGATGATGGCCAGAACTGGAGTGAGGTGACTGTATTCACTGAAAATGAGTTGGTTGAAATCAAGCACTGGGCCGCATGGGCTGTTGGGCCAGGCCATGGTATTCAAATGGAGAGTGGTAGATTGATTGTCCCACTTTATGCTTATTATCGTAAAAACTCTTCTCGCTTCTCCCTCTGCCTGTACAGTGATAATCAGGGTAAATCTTGGACACTGGGCAATAAACTTAAAACGGATTCAAATGAATGTGAAATGGCAGAGGTGTTTGATGATAAAGGCAAGAGCATAATCTACTGCAATGCCCGTAATAAAAAAAATCGAGTAGAAGCTGTCAGCTATGATGGAGGAGAAGAGTTTCCCTGCAGTTGTGACAACAAGTCTAAACTTGTGGACACAGACTCAGGCTGTCAGGGAAGTGTAGTCTCCTTTCCAGATCAAAGTGAAGTGCAGCCAGTTCGTAACAAGTGGCTCCTCTACAGCCACCCGACTGATAAGAACAGGAATAATTTAGGAGTGTATCTGAACAAATCCCCACAGGATCCAGAAAAATGGAGCAAACCCTGGATCATCAACAGTGGACCCAGTGGTTATTCAGACCTGGCTTACATTGATGATGGTTGGTTTGTTTGTTTAATGGAGTGTGGGAAGCTGACAGAAGTTGATCAGATAGCGTGTCGAATTTTTAGCTACAATGATGTGGAGCAGGCCATTGCAAAGTAGTCTGAGGTGAAGCCTTCTGACTAAACAGCAGAGAGAAAATCAGGGATGCAGCTTCTGTCAATTACATCCCAATACTATTGAACGAACTACCTTTAGATATCAGGGAAGCCAGTTCACTAAATATTTTTAAGAGAAAGCTAAAAACATATCTTTTCACTTTAGCTTTTAATTAGCTCTTCTATCAGTTACTACTGCACTTCTTTTAATAGTTGTATTTTACTTGATTTTATTCTTTTTTTAACCATGGACTATTTTTGTTGTTATTTTTAGTCTTATATTCTATCTTATATTCCATTCATGTTTTTATTTCTTCCTCCTTATATAGTTGAATTTGTAATGTTTTTATTTCTTTTCTGTTCTTTATTTTTAAACATTGCTCTACACTTATTTTATGTTCCTTTTGTGTGAATTAATGGGCTATACAAATCATGTTATTATTATTACTATTATGAGTATTTTAAAAAGTCTCTATATTAGACTTTTTCTTGTCACAATGAGTATTTTGATATGCTGTTGTTATGCTACTGATGTAAATTCAACACATATGATATTTAGAGGGAGCTTAATGTTACTTACTATGTAAAAAAGTTGTTTTATGAGTGGTGAATGGTTTTATTTCTTGTTTGTTTTACAAAGGAAACTCATTTTGCCAAGAAACAACAACATTAACATCACATCACTACTGTGTTTATCATAATCTAATCTGTATTATTGTAAGTCTCTAAGAATATTATAGAAAATGCCTGTTTGTTAGAGATCACAGAGATCTGTTGAAATCTGTTGAAATCTGCAGCTGAAAAATGAGTCATGGCTTTGTTTGATTGTTCTTTCATATTTACTGATGCATAAAACAGAACTTGTTCTTTAAATAATAAAATATATTCATATACTGGAAAGTTGTTTCATTGCATTTTTGTTCCTGAAAATGATCCATTACATGTTTGAGAATGAACATCACACATTTCTTAAACAACTGGGATCAAGTTTCCTGTGAGACTGAATATAAAAACAATAACTACCAATACCTGACTGAAAAACATCTGGCCCAGTCGGCCTTTACCATGTCCCCCTCTAGTGTTTGGGTGGAACATTACCCTTTAACCCAATCAAATACATGGCTCCTACAACAATAATAACCCTCACATTAGTGTCTGCAAGTCATGGTATCATAGCTTTATCTGCCCAATCAAGCAACAATTAAGGTATGTATTATTTATTTAATGATTTACTTAAACGACTGAAGAGGCTGTTCAGAGATTAGACTTTTAGTTACTTAGAATAAACTGTCATTACAGGTCTGATGCAGCTGAGGATTCATCCAGAGGAGGGCTGCTTTATTCCAGTTTCACTATATAAACATTGAATTTGTGTGTAGACAGCAGACCTGTCCTGATGTGTAGGAGAAACTCAACATTAATTATTGTTATATTGTCATCGATCCTGATGTAACCGTTGCTGCGCCTTGTGCGTAAATGAACACAGCACCTCTCTCAGTTTGGAGATGCACATGATCCTGCTGCCATGTGATGCTGTAGGTAGGGGAGAACGTGATTGGTTGTCACATTCATTAGATCTTGGTCCCTAGAGGGCGCTGTGACAAAGTGTTGGTACAAAAAAGTCTCAGAATTTGGGTGAGATATTACTTCTACAGTAATTTCTGGTCCATTTCACATTGAGGGGAAAGGACATTTAGTGTTTTTCATGTGAACATGTAAATATATATCTCTTTAGTATTTTTCTTCTAGACTTTTACACAACAAATTTATTTAAAAAAAACAATCGTTACATTATAAACGACAAGGTTATTAGCTTCCAGTTGGGGATGATTGTCATTCTCTTTGGGGTAGGTTGTCACATGTTGGCATAAACGTAGCCTATATGGTGTGATATAGCTCGTTTTTCTTTCTTTTAAGATAGCAAAATGAGCAGGGATTTTGTCAGGAAGACAAACAAGGGCCAGACTCCTCCAGATGTAAAGCTCAGAGCAGTCAGAGAGGTGAAAATGCACAATATTGTCATATAAGGACAAAAATGCACTCATGAGTTTTCCAGTGTATGTCCTCTTGGTGCAGGAGATGTGTTAGATTGTTGTATTTCAATGAAACGAAATGTAAAGGGTTAAAAAATACAGTACGGGAATTTAAAATGTCATAAAAAAATGTTAAAAAGTCAGTTAATTAAAGGTCTATGGTACAATTTATAGTTATGAAAATAGGTTAAATAAGTTAAGTGTGATTATCAGATTTCATGATGCCATTCACAGAGTCAAGGCATTCAGTGCCAGAAGCAGCAAAATAGACCCCAAAACATCTGAGAACCTCCACCGTGTTTGAAGAGACCTTGTTCTTTCCTTTGAAGGCTAAAAAACTGGAAACTTAAAACTCATTTAAAAACATCATTAGCCCCTCCTCTCACAAAGACACTGTGCCTGGAAGACGGCTATCATTACACCTATTCTTAAATCTGGTAGCCCTCTCTCTACCTGCAATCATAGATCTATCAGTATTTTACCTGTAGTATCAAAGATAACATAGAAATATGTTGCAGAAAATCTGACTTTATACCTTTACACCTTCTCCCAGCACCCAATGCAGTTTGGATTTAGAGCAAACACTCCACCTTGATGGCCAGCTGCTTCTTTATAGAGAAAGTTAAAGCATTTTTGGATAAGGATGGTGTTGTTGGGGCTGTGTTTTTAGATCTATCTTAGAAAAGCCTTTGACACTGTAAATCATTCTGTCCTCCTGTCTAAGTTATCTTCTTTTAATTTCTCGCCCTTAGTTGGATAAAGTCTTACCTTACCTCTCCAACCGATTGCAAATTGTTAAAGTTAATAATCAACAATCTACTGCTCTCAGCTTTTCCACTGCCATCTGTATGCCCTGCAACGTTTGCCGATGTCACTGTAATATCTGTACACAGCAATACAAAACATCAAGTTGCCTCCATCTTAATCAATGCAATGACTCATATTACTGAATGGTTAAACCCTTGCTGTCCACAACTAAATGTGCCAAAAACCACTAGCATGTATTTTACTAAGAAAGCCAGTAATACTGTTGAGCCACACGTATTTGTACTTGGACAAAGACTGTAAATGGCCAAAGAAGTCAAATACCTTGGGATTGTGATATATTCTAATCTTTCTTTTAAAACTCAGATTAAAAAGGTCTGCAGCAGGGTAAAGTATAAACTTTAGATACATTGGGAATTGCATGTCAACTGAGACAGCTACAGTGTACATGATGCCATGAACATATCACATCTACCTTACTGTTTAACAAGTTGGTCACAGAGGCAAGTAGCTCAACCTTGAGGCCACTGGAATCACTATATAAGCAAACCATGAAAACCCTTAACAAGAAACCCTAGCTAATAGCATTCACCACTGCAACATACTGGAAAAATATTATCTTTTGAGCTGGGAAAACATGATAAAGTAGCTTTGTGCGTCAATGATTACATTCAAATCAGATTACCAGAGAAGTCACAAGAGGAAACAGGTCCTTTTCCAGAGAATTAAGAACATGGTTTATCAATCTCCAAATCTGTCAGCACTAATCAGGATGATCTCATCACTTGACAAAACAGTTAGAACTGCTCTCCTGTCATCTGTATGTTTTTATCTTACTTTTTTATCTTTTTAAAAAATCTTTTTATCTTCACTGGACCTGCCTTAGTGTTATTTTTATCAGGTTTCTTACATTTGTTTTTCTTATGTCTGTCCCTGTTTATGCAGCTAGTTTATGCTGCCGATTCTCACCTGGTCAGGGCCTACACATGAAAACTAGCCTTTGGGATAATTCTGCCATATTTACAGGAATGTTTATTGATATGCACTGTCCCTGACAAATAAATAAATACTTTAAAAAAAAAATCCCTTGGTGGGCTGGTTCTGGCCCGCACGCCGTTTGTTTGACACCCTTGATCCAAGCAGATGGTGCCACAATAACAATGTCTGTCTTAATGTCAGGAAGATAAAAGAAATCCCTGTTGACTTCAGAAAGATGAGAGAAAATCACATTCCCAATTCAATTAATAGCTCATCTCTTGACATGGTTGATAGTTTTTAGAATTCTTGGTAAACACATCTTAAACACCCTCAGATACATGGTCTCTCAACACCAAGGAAGCTCAGCAGAGTCTGTATTTTCTGAGGTGTTTCATACCCAAAAAAACCGACTCATACATTTTTGCTGCTTGGGTCAATCTCATGTACAGATAGAACCTGGAAAACCAAACCTGGAAAGTCCCAGGCACACAATGTTATGCAGTATTACAGGAATAATACCTTTGTTCTGCATATTTGTTTTTCCCTAGTCATCAAGGAAAACAAAAAGCCAGAAAAATAGTTTCACATGGAGCAATAAAGACTCCTCCCTGCATCATCCAGACTTATAAAAACCCTCAGCAGGAATACCTTGATGATACTGGAGGAGTAAGCACGTCTTTCGTTCTTCTTCATCATTTCATACACAAACATCAACCATGGCATCAACCAAGGAAACTGTCTTTACAACTGTGGTGAACAGGATTCCTGCTCTAATCTACCTCGGAGACGACAAGATCCTGTCCTTTGCAGAGCACCGGATGTCTACAAAGAATGCCGGCCCAGCAGTGCTGGACATGAGAGCAGGAAAGGTGAACAGGAATAAGGGAACCGATCCTGAGGTGACGATTAAGGTAATTATCTACAGCAACTGGTTTATTTATATATTACTTGTGACAACAGTTTTAAACCGAATCAATGCTAAGTTAACCATTATATTTACACATCTGATTTCTTTTTCTTAGTGGTCAGAGCTAAGTCCAGTTAAGGAGGCACAACTTCTTGGATGCCATCCAATGAACCCCTGCCCGGTGTATGAGAAGAACAGCAAAACACTGTTCCTGTTCTTCATCTGTGTCAAAGACGGAGTCACAGAGCAATGGCAGATAAGCAACAACAAAAACGAGACCCATCTCTGCTACATCAAGAGCACTGATGATGGCCAGAACTGGAGTAAGGTGACTGTATTCACTGAAAATGAGTTGGTTGAAATCAAGCACTGGGCCGCAATGGCTGTTGGGCCAGGCCATGGTATTCAAATGGAGAGTGGTAGATTGATTGTCCCACTTTATGCTTATTATCGTAAAAACTCTTCTCGCTTCTCCCTCTGCCTGTACAGTGATGATCAGGGTAAATCTTGGACACTGGGCAATAAACTTAAAACAGATTCAAATGAATGTGAAATGGCAGAGGTGTTTGATGATAAAGGCAAGAGCATAATCTGCTGCAATGCCCGTAATAAAAAAAATCGAGTAGAAGCTGTCAGCTATGATGGAGGAGAAGAGTTTCCCTGCAGTTGTGACAACAAGTCTAAACTTGTGGACACAGACTCAGGCTGTCAGGGAAGTGTAGTCTCCTTTCCAGATCAAAGTGAAGTGCAGCCAGTTCGTAACAAGTGGCTCCTCTACAGCCACCCGACTGATAAGAACAGGAATAATTTAGGAGTGTATCTGAACAAATCCCCACAGGATCCAGAAAAATGGAGCAAACACTGGATCATCAACTATGGACCCAGTGGTTATTCAGACCTGGCTTACATTGATGATGGTTGGTTTGTTTGTTTGATGGAGTGTGGGAAGCTGACAGATGTTGATCAGATAGCGTGTCAGGTTTTTAGCTACAATGATGTGGAGCAGGCCATTGCAGAGTAGTCTGAGGTGAAGCCTTCTGACTAAACAACAGAGAGAAAATCAGGGATGCAGCTTCTGTCAATTACATCCCAATACTATTAAACAAACTACCTTTAGATATCAGGGAAGCCAGTTCACTAAATATTTTCAAGAGAAAGCTAAAAACTTATCTTTTCACTTAAGCTTTTAATTAGCTCTTCTATCAGTTACTACTGCACTTCATTTAATAGTTGTATTTTACTTGATTTTATTCTTTTTTTAACCATGTACTATTTTTGTTGTTGTTTTTAGTCTTATATTCCATCTTATATTCCATTCATGTTTTTATTTCTTCCTCCTTATATAGTTGAATTTGTAATGTCTTTATTTCTTTTCTGTTCTTTATTTTTAAACATTGCTCTACACTTCTTTTATGTTCCTTTTGTGTGAATTAATGAGCTATACAAATCATGTTATTATTATTATTATTATGAGTATTTTAAAAAGTCTTTATATTAGACTTTAGACTTTTTCTTGTCACAATGAGTATTTTGATATGCTGTTGTTATGCTACTGATGCAAATTCAACACATATGATATTTAGAGGAAGCTTAATGTTGCTTAGTATGTAAAAAAGTTGTTTTATGAGTGGTGAATGGTTTCATTTCTTGTTTGTTTTACAAAGGAAACTGATTTTGCCAAGAAACAACAACATTTACATCACATCACTACTGTGTTTATCATAAACTAGTCTGTATTATTGTAAGTCTGTAAGAATATTATAGAAAATGCCTGTTTGTTAGAGATCACAGAGATCTGTTGAAATCTGTTGAAACCTGCAGATGAAAAATAAGTCATGGCTTTGTTTGATTGTACTTTCATATTTACTGATGCATAAAACAGAACTTCTTCTTTAAATAAAAATATATATTCATATAATGAAAAGTTGTTTCATTGCATTTTTGTTCCTGAAAATGATCCATTACAGGTTTGACAATGAACCTCACATATTTCTTAAACAACTGGGATCAAGTTTCCTGTGAGACTGAATATAAAAACAATAACTGCCAATACCTGACTGAAAATCATCTGGCCCAGTCGGCCTTTACCATGTCCCCCTCTAGTGTTTGGGTGGAACATTACCCTTTAACCCAATCAAATACATGGCTCCTACAACAATAATAACCCTCTCATTAGTGTCTGTGAGTCATGGTATCATAGGTTTATCTGCCCAATCAAGCAACAATTAAGGTATGTATTATTTATTTAATGATTTACTTAAACGACTGAAGAGGCTGTTCAGAGATTAGACTTTTAGTTACTTAGAATAAACTGTCATTACAGGTCTGATGCAGCTGAGGATTCATCCAGAGGAGGGCTGCTTTATTCCAGTTTCACTATATAAACATTGAATTTGTGTGTAGACAGCAGACCTGTCCTGATGTGTTGGAGAAACTTAACATTAATTATTGTTATATTCTCATCGATCCTGATGTAACCGTTGCTGCACCTCGTGCATAAATGAACACAAGGCCTCTCTCAGTTTGGAGATGCACATGAACCTGCTGCCGTGTGATGCTGTAGGTAGGGGAGAACGTGATTGGTTGTCACATTCATTAGATCTTGGTCCCTAGAGGGCGCTGTGACAAAGTGTAGGTACTGAAAGGGTGTGATGCTAGTTCTAGCAGGGCCGTTTCAAGGAATTTGGGGACTCCAAGCAAAATGGACTTGGAAGAACCCCACCCACCCTTTACCACCACTTCCCACAAACACCCCTGGACCACAGCAAAAAAACCTACGCCTCACCATCCCACCCCACCCACCCAAAGCCTACAGGAACCACAGCACAGACACACTGTTTAAGTTAAACCATACTTTATATAAATAAAATATTTTTGAACAGTGCAAATACTGCTTATTTAAGTTATTAACAAAAGTCATATTTAAATGTGAACATTTGAATCAAAACACTAACAAAAAAAGTACACATGGTCTTTTTTCTAACAATTTGAAAACGCACACTATCAGTGAGGACTCTTGGCCACTGCGCAGGGTGATCAGCTATAATTACAGAGCTTGTGGTACCTTGTGCTGTAGAGGTAACATCAGTGCTGAGAAATGGTGCAGAGTCAATTTGTGTTGATGTTGAGGCCATGGTACCACTGGATGTAGTCTTCCTCATGAATGGGAGATGAAGTTGATGGTGCAGCTGGGAAAATAATTCAACATAGACATTAGGAGGGCCCCATATTAAAAGAAATTGAAATGTCCAGTGAAATGTACAGCGGAAAATATGTTTGACCATTGTATCAATGGGGAAGATTACACGATAACAGAGTTACACTTCTACTACATAATTTGGTGATTATTGAACCGACATTTAAAAACAACATGTCATTTTGTGTGTGCCTAGATGTATTTTAATGGCAACACAAAAAGATCTAATTAAATTAAGACCTTATATGACTTTGAAGCCAAAATGTGCTCGGTAACGGAATTACAGAAAATGGACACCATTTTTTTAACCATAAAACTCGTCAAACATGGGGTTCTCAGAATATAACATTTTAAAAAGTCATATGGAAATGTTTTTATACTTGTTTTCTGTCATATGACCGAAGATCGTATGTCCATGACAAATTTTGAGGCATTTAATATAATATGTCATGGTAACAGAGTTACATGGTAATGGAGTTACAAATGTTTTCTATTAATGAAACAAGATTTCATTGTATGAATTGCTCCAAAAAAACTTTGAAATCAGTACATATTAATTCGAAATAGTATTTATCATCATAATAATCCATAGTTATAATCATAGATTCATAGATTCGAGTAACAAAGGACACAGTTAAAGGTACTAACTGAACAGAGTGTTAATGGAGTTCCTACAAAGTTGCAAAGTTTGTGCATCATTATGAATGTAATAACTTACTATGCTTATTTTGTTGTATATGCAGCCATAGTATTGCGGTGTTCTCAGCAGCACTCAGTGGCATTGTTAAAGATGCTTTAGTACCATGATATCAGAAACTACACTGGTGATTTCACTCACCTTCATCAGTGGAGGCATCCCGAGGAAGAGGGCTTAGAAAGTTAAGCAAAGCACCTTGAGGGAGAAAGAAAAGATATGGTGAGTGAACTGTTGCACCCAATGTGACTCTTGTCGTGTATTGAGATTCACAACCAGCTAAACTCTCCCTTGCATCATATCCTCCAAGGAACAGGCAGGTGTTGTAGTAGGTTAGGATTTATTACAAGAAAGTGTGAAACTGAAATGGACATATAAAAATACAGAAAAACATTCATTAATAAACAATACAGAATAGCTTGTCGTATATACGAGTTATCTTATCGGTCATTTCAACGGTCGCTTGAAGCCTGAAATCTACCGTTATTATACGGCATCAACGGTCATACGTGCCAACAAAGTTACTCAAAAACGTTGCTAAACGTTACGAATATGTCACAGACATTAACAGTGTACATTCTAGTAATTATCTATAACATGTTCACTTACTTATTTTTCCACTCAAAGGGCTATAAACAAATATAACTAACTTAACAACTTCATAAAGACGGAGAATTTTTCCGTTGCCATGACACTACCATACTCTTATTGTGGCGCAGGTAAACAAAGCAACTTCCTGTTACATCACTTCCTGCTGCTTGCTATTGGCTAAGGCCGTGATACCAACGATAAATGAAAGAACTATGCCCTCTAGTGGCCTACAAGTTCTAGCAGTAAATAACAGTTCCACTACAGTGAGAGTTAGCATTACCATATTTTTTTTCTGATTTTCATATTTACAAGGAATCCAGCTGCTTTCACAGTTCAGAGCATTCACAGAGATGAAAATGCACAATATTGTCATATAAGGACAAAAATGCACTTATAGGAATGAGTTTTCCAGTTTATGTCCTCTTGGTGCAGGAGATGTGTTAGGTTGTTGTATTTCAATTAAACGAAATGTAAAGGATTAAAAAATACAGTACATGTACAGGAATTTAAAATGTCATAAAAAATATGTTAAAAAGTCAGTTAATTAAGGGACTATATGGTACAGTTCATAGTTAAGATAATATGTTAAATAAGGTAAGTGTGGTTAAAATTAGATACTACTATATTTTTTTATTTCATTGTGTCCTAAATAGTGATTAAAATGCAAATTTCATTGTACTCTACAGGTCAATGTGTTAACGTAATACTCAAACATGTCAGCAGAGGGCGCATAGAGTTTGAGAGGAACCTAAAAACCCCACAGAGGCGGCGCTGCAGAGTAAATCCTGCAGCCGAGCCGAAAGTTGTTAACCTTTTAGAAAAATACATGATCAATGGAAGCTACAGATTACGTTTGATGACTGATGATGTCATCGAGCAATGCAATGCGTTTCTTCATGTTTCTCCTGGGATGATTTAAACTTGACATAATAGTCAGATACTAATATTAAATATATTGCGAGCTTCGTTTACCCAAATGTGTAGTAGAAACACTTGACTTTATTCTCAGCAGAATAATCCAACAAAGGGTCGAGTGTTTCATTTTCAGCGTAATAAATGAAGCAGTGGGATAAAAAGGACAGTAAAAATCAGGGAGGCCAAAAAAGTGCTGACTCGAATCGGTGACGTCACACAAAGTGCACACTTACAACACAAACTCTTCATCACGTTTTAACTGAGGACAGACTGTAAGAGCTGCACATTTAACACACCTTTCATCCAAGTGCCATATGATTTTACTAAACTGAAATCGTCTCCCGTTGCTGCTATTCTGTCTTCATTGACTTTCTTCTACAGAGAACTACAGCCCATCACTAACTTACCAAAACCGCTACCGCCATCTAGTGGCGAAAGTGAATATCGCTCAACAGATACTTCAGGCGAAATCAGGTGAGTTTGCTTAGAAGTGACACAAAGCATCTTATGTATTAATAACCAGACAAATAATGGTGGAGGGTCCAACGTAATGCACAAACTAATACAGTGAAAAACAAAGACAAAACATCAGCTGGTCAGTGTATGCTTGGCCCCTGAAAATACATATAACAAACATATAAGGACTATAAATACAATGGGGCTCTCCACTAACTATTCTGTTTAACAGCCAGAATTACCTGTACACACTTTACATATGTTTCTCATTCGTATTTCTTTATAAATAATTATAGGTTTTTGCTTTTGTCAGACTTTTCACTTTCTAAAAGTAGAGGAGTTGGGCTGTACCACACACACACACACACACACACACACACACGCACACACACACACACACACACACACACACACACACACACACACACACACACACACACACACACACACACACACACACACCTCTTTGATACAGACTAAACACTGAATGCTGCTGCTGACAAACGTCAAGAAAACAACTTGATCCCATTCTCAAAGCTGTTATGGCTCATTTTCAGGAATAACAACTTTCAGTATATGAATATATTTTATTATTTAAAGAACAAGTTCTGTTTTATGCATCAGTAAATATGAAAGTACAATCAAACAAAGCCATGAGTAATTTTTCTTCTGCAGATTTCAACAGATTTCAACAGATCTCTGTGATCTCTAACAAACAGGCATTTTCTATAATATTCTTACAGACTTACAATAATACAGATTAGATTATGATAAACACAGTAGTGATGTGATGTAAATGTTGTTGTTTCTTGGCAAAATAAGTTTCCTTTGTAAAGAAACAAGAAATAAAACCATTCACCACTCATAAAACAACTTTTTTACATACTAAGTAACATTAAGCTTCCTCTAAATATCATATGTGTTTACATCAGTAGCACAACAAGATCAGCATATTAAAATATCATTGTGACAAGAAAAAGTCTAATATAAAGACTTTTTAAAATACCAATAATAGTAATAATAACTTGATTTGTATAGTACATTAATTCACTTAAAAGGAACATAAAGGAAATGTCAAGCAATGTTTAAAAAAACAAAATCAATGTAATATAAGATGGAATTTAAAACTCAAAATAACAAAAGTGGTAATAATAAAATTAGAATAAAATCAAGTAAAATACAACTATTAAAAGAAGTGTAGTAGTAATTGATGGAAGAGCTAATTAAAAGCTAAAGTGAAGAGATAAGTTTTTAGCTTTCTCTTAAAATATTTAGTGAACTGGCTTCCCTGATATCTAAAGGTAGTTTGTTTAATAGTATTGGGATGTAATTGACAGAAGCTGCATCCCTGATTTTCTCTCTGCTGTTTAGTCAGAAGGCTTCACCTCAGACTACTCTGCAATGGCCTGCTCGACATAATTGTAGCTAAAAATCCGACACACTGTTTGATCAGTCTCTGTCTTCTTCCCACACTCCAATAAACAAACAAACCAACCATCATCAATGTAAGCCAGGTCTGAATAACCACTGGGTCCATAGTTGATGATCAAGGGTTTGCTCCATTTTTCTGGATGCTCTGGTCCTGAAGTTGTGCCTCCTCGACTGAATTTGGCTCTGACGACTAAGGGAAAAAAATCAGATGTGTAAATATAATGGATAACTAGCATTGATTTGGTTTGAAACTGTCGTCACAAGTAATATATAAATAAACCAGTTGCTGTAGATAATTATCTTAATCGTCACCTCAGGATTGGATTCCTGATTCCTGTTCACTTTTCCTGCGCTCATGTCCAGCACCGCTGGGCCGGCATTCTTTGTAGACATCTTGTGCTCTGCAAAGGACAGGATCTTGTCGTCTGCAAGTTTGATTAGAGCAGGAATCCTGTTCACCACAGATGTAAAGACAGTTTCCTTGGATAGCTCTGATAGAAATGAGGGTTTGTTTGCCATGGTTGATGTTTGTGTATAAAATGATGATACGAACAATGAGAATGAAAGACGTGCTTACTCCTCCAGGATCATCAAGGTATGCCTGCTGAGGGTTTTTATAAGTCTGGATGATGCAGGGAGGAGTCTTTATTGCTCCATGTGAAACTGTTTTTCTGGCTTTTTGTTTTCCTTGATGACTATGGAAAAACAAATATGCAGAACAAAGGTATTATTCCTATAATACTGCATAACATGGTGTGCCTGGGACTTTCCAGGTTTGGTTTTCCAGGTTCTATCTGTATATGAGATTGACCCAAGCAGCAAAAATGTATGAGTCGGTTTTCTTTGGGTATGAAACACCTCAGAAAATACAGTCTCTGCTGAGCTTCCTTGGTGTTGAGAGACCATGTATGTGAGGGTGTTTAAGATGTATTTACCAAGAAATCTAAAAACTATCAACCATGTCAAGAGATGAGCTAATGGAATTGGGAATGTGATTTTCTCTCATCTTTCTGAAGTCAACAGGGATTTCATTGTTATTGTGGCACCATCTGCTTAGATCAAGGGTGTCAAACATACAGCCTGCGGGCCAGAACCAGCCCACCAAGGGATCTTTTTTTTTTTTTTAAGTATTTGTATATTTGTCAGGGACAGTGCATATCAATAAACATTCCTGTAAATATGGCAGAATTATCCCAAAGGCTAGTTTTCATGTGTAGGCCCTTACCAGGTGAGAATTGGCAGCCTAAACTAACTGCATAAACAGAGACAGACATAATAAAAACAAATGTAAGAAACCTGATAAAAAATAACACTAAGGCAGGTCAGGTAACAAGACAATTGAACATCACATAACAATAGACTCACAGGACCCAGTGAAGATAAAAAGATTTTTAAAAAGACAAAAAAGTAAGATAAAAACATACGGAGAGCAGTTCTAACTGTTTTGTCAAGTGATGAGATCATCCTGATTAGTGCTGACAGATTTGGAGATTGATAAACCATGTTCTTAATTCTCTGGAAAAGGACCTGTTTCCTCTTGTGCCTTCTCTGGTAATCTGATTTGAATGTAATCATTGACGCACAAAGCTACTTTATCATGTTTTCCCAGCTTAAAAGATCATATTTTTCCAGTGTGTTGCAGTGGTGAAGGCTATTAGGGTTTCTTGTTTAGGGTTTTCATGGTTTGCTTATATCCTCTTGTGACCCAGCCCATTCATTTGTGTCCTTTATTATGGACATTTTGTTCACCTGTATCTTTTTTTTCTTTGGTCAAACATGGTGGAGGTTCTCAGATGTTTTGGGGTTACTTTGCTGCTTCTGGCACCAAATGCCTTGAATGTGAATGGTATCATGAAAACTGAAGTTCGCAAAAGAAGAGTGGTCTAAAATACCAGTAGAGAACTGGTTCATGGTTACAGGAAGCAATTGATTTCCGTTATTCTTTCCACAAGGTGTGCTACCACATATTAAGCTGAGGGTGCCAATAATTTTGCCCAGTTCATTTTTTGAGTTCTGTATGACATTTTTATCAGTCCTGACTGTTTTTCTCTGTTTTCTTTTTTTGTTTTGTTCCAATGCAAACAAAAGAAATACACGTGTGAATACCAAAACATTTGTAATTGCAATAATTTTCTGGGAGAAGTGGTGCTTTATCTGACAGAAGTGCAGGGGTGTCAATATTTTGGCAATGACTGTATCCTAAGAAAAACTTTTTTTTTTTTCTAATGATGAAATATAATATTCTGGTGGTTTTCTTCAGTTAGTGAGAAAAGAAAAGAAAAACAAAGGACAAGATGGCTGGAGCAGAAATCCATGAAAGGTTTAACATTAATTTATGGGGATAAATATCAGAGAAAATACTTTTTCCAACGTGGAGGCCAGATGTTTCTTCAGTCATTGCAGCAACTTGATCCCAGTTGTTTAATAAATGTGTGATGTTTATTCTCAAAGCTTTTATGGATAATTTTCAGGAATAAAAATGCAAAAGAACAACTTTCCATTGTATGACTGTATTTTATTATTTGAAGAACAAGTTCTGGTATATGCATCAGTAAATATGTACAATATATGTAAAAAAAAAATATATATATATATATATATATATATATATATTTATAAAAGTATAATCACAATATAACAAAACCTCGACATATTTTTCAGCTGCAGAGCCAGGATTGTGTCTGAAGGAGTGTCTGACAGCTGTCAATCACTGCTCACACACACACACACACACACACAGGCCCCTCCCCCTTCCTCCTCACAGGCTCCTCCCCCTTCCTCCTCAGCTCGGTCAAGCTCATATCTCAGAGTTTCTAGGTGAGGTATAGCCATGTGAAAGTCACTGTAAAGCGTTTTATATCTAGCTGTGTGGAGTGTAGTTCATGTATTACCGAGCGTGTGCACGTGGTTGCGTGCACGTCAGCCTCCTCTGGGGAAGGGACTTTGGAGGCAGGGCAGGAGTGCAGTGGAGAGGGAGGGGGAGGGATCTGACAGTTGTACTTCTTCAAATTTGATGCTAAGTTCTCTCTCTGCTCAAAGTTACCAACTGCAGCTTTAAACCATAACATGCAGCGTTACTATAGCAACCACACAGGCACAACTCAGTTTATATAGCTCTTTACAGTTAAGCCATCAAATTCAAAATTGATACAAAAGGAAAGAAAAAACAATTCATATAAAGGTATGCATCAAAAGCATAAGCCTCTTGGCATGGGTATGTCTGTTGGCTCCTGAAAAAAAGAAGAAAAGTACAAAATGAATAGTACTATAATATACAGTGGGGCTTTTAATCTAACTTGACTTAAAATGTATGCCTCAATGTTTGTTTGTTTTTATGTGAAATGATTGTGTAGGAGTCATGTATGTGATTTGAATAAAATGGTAATGTTCCTCTCAAACTCACGGTAAAGACCCAGCTGGGTGCAGGTTCTTTAAAGACAGTGTAAAGTGAATTCAGACATTTTCTTCTAAACACATTAAATAGGTCAAAAATGTATTTCAAAAAAGGTGTAAAAAGCATTTCAACCATTTAGATTTGAATTGTGGAGCTAGGCTTCACAAACTGTGTTTCAAGATTTCTGTGTTCAGGATTTAGTGATTAGCATAAACCCGCCCCTGCTGCTGTAGAGGTAGAAATACATTCAGCACACACTACTACTACTACAGTCTACAGTTAGCTGAGTTAGCCGCTGAGTTAGCCGCCGAGTTAGCTGCTGACCTAGCAGCAGAAAGCTCTCAGACCTAGCGTCCATGTTTCTGGTAGAGGTGGTGACTTTGATTGACAGGTGACACTTGGTAGGGGGCGGGGTTTCAGTGGACTCGGTGGCCACGCCCACAACGTTTGGGAGCAGAGAAAGAGGCTGTTTTTCACACAACTTCGAAACCTAATTTCATATATTTGGCGATTTTTTTAATCATTCAAATTTGGCAGGGTAGTTAACAACACACTTTTCTGTGGTATGTCAAACTCAGAACACATATTTAATCTTACTTTACACAGACTTTAAGTTAATGCCAGTTATATCAGGTATTGTTGGAAGGAGGCAAACAGTTTTTGACCGTGTTCAGGTGTGAAGGGCTATTTTTTTGTTCAGTTTATTGTAAAAGGATTATGAAAGTTACAATGTTCAAGAAGGACATTTTGGAAAGAAAATGAATCCATAATTTTACATCAACTGGAAAACACTGAATGGCCTTTCATTCAGTTATGTCTTAACAGTTGCAGCCATTTGCAATTGGTAGTGGCAGTGTGTGTAGAGCTTAGTCACTACAGATTGCAATCTTGAGTCCAAATGGTTGGATTTCTGGTTTACAATTTAGTTCAATTATTTATTTTGCGATAAATTCTATAAAATCTGTAAGCTTTATAGCATGACTGTGACTTTTAGGGTTAGGGTTAAAGCATCCACTGCATAGTTAATCCTGTTGTTTCCACCAAGTACTAACAGTCAGAATTACCTCACGTTACACACATATTACATATGTTTCTCATTTACACTGCTTCATAAATAATTACAGGATTTTGCTTTTGTCGGACATCTTCAGCCCATCTGTGAACACATTTACACTTTAAACTGTATCTGAACAACTCCATCTGCACTTTTCACTTTTGGAGATTCACTAATTCAAACTCAAGCTTTATGTTGCCATAAACTCACCATCAGTAATTATGTGATTACACAAATATGAATAGTCTGAAATATTTTATGACATCATAACCTAAAATACAACAAACACAAGACATTTACCCATTTCTATAAACATCTTTACCAAAACACAACTAAATGCTGCTTTCTCTGTCAGGAGGCTTGTGTTTGTTTTGTTTCTGATTAAGTTCGGTCTCCACTTTTTACACCATTCATTAAATCATGTTGACATTGCTTGCAAAGTGTCAGTCATATACACAAATATTATCAGCATCTTGAAACACATTGATTGATAAATGTGCTGTTATAATAGCAACCTGCCGGGCGCGCAGGTGATCGAGTGGTTAGAGCGCATGCCATATAAGCAGCCAACCCCGGTTTGAATTCTGATCGGAGGTCCTTTGCTACATGTCACACCCCCTCTCTCTCCCATGTTTCCTGTCGGTCTATGCCAACAAAATCTTAAAAAATAAAAATAATAGCAACCTGCCGAAGTGACATTCTTGAATTTCAAAGGGAATGAGAGATGACACTCTGATTGGTTTACCGCATGTTACGCCCAAACACACCTATGAATAATGAGGGGACTTAAGCACAATCCCCTTGACCCATGCACTGAATGCACTGATCATTTTTCCACCGTATAGCAAAAGTGGATTTGGACACGCCCTTGCTTCACACCATGTGCTATAGATGGTTAAAATAGGTTCCTAAGAGTTACCTAGGAATGGATGTTAGATAGAACAGCTTCTTGAACGACCCAATCCAAGGTGGCCGCGTTGCTGGATTACATCTGATCCCAGCTGGACCTGGCACCTGTCAAAAAACACACAGATGTACACAAGATAAAAGAGCTCTTACTGTCTTAAAAACAGTGTTGCACATAAACATAAGTTTTACACACTACAAAAACACAATATAACTCCAGCTAGGAGCTGTAACACAGGATCATTCAAGGACAACATTTGAGGTCATTGTGATGTAGAAGAAAAGTAAAGTAGATTTTATTGATTCAAGTGTCTGTCAGTGTGGATACAAGTGACAGAAAAGATCAATGTAAATATGATCAGCTAACAATAAAACCTCTGAAACCAGAGATGTACTGAATCAAAGAACAGTTATTCCTTGTCTACAAAGGTCACATAGCAAAGCAGCACATTAACCAACATACACATTAACATTAGAAAGTTACATGGTGGTGACTTATTATCACACCATCATGGAAAGGGATTTCAAGGCTGTCGAACTGCCAGGCTGCATGGCATCTGTACAACATGTATTTGTAAACATTAGTTATTATGTTTGGGTTTTTTTTTCTTTTCTTTTTTTAAAAATTATGGCTAAAACACACATTTGGAAAGTAGGCCCTTTTTGTAAAAACTCCTACCTAACTACCTGAGAGTCTGTTTCTGCTGCTCTGGCCTGTAAGACATCCACACACACACACACACACACACACACACACACACGCACATTTCCATCACTTCAGAGGACTTCCTAGGACTAAAGTAACCTTTACTTTAACACACACTGCTACTCACTGCTGGAATCAGTTCTCCCCTGGAAGTAAGATTTGAAGTCATGAAAACCAAAGGTTGTGCTTTTCCACTGCTTTTATTTAATTAGTTTATTTCATTAATTGGCTGTTAAAATTGTACTCCTGTAAAACCATCTTATTTTATACTTTTATTTATTTATTTTGTTATATTTTACCTGTAAAGCACTTTGAATATCCTCTGTTATAGTAAAGAGCTACAGTTGTGTTCAAAATAATAGCAGTCCCACATCACTAGCAAGATAAATCACTGTTTTCGTTAGAATTTCAACTTCTACACTAAAAGTAAGTTTCTAGAAGGTTTAGTAAAGGTATAGAAAACCAACAGACCCAACAGGCATGACGTGCAGAGTAAAATGGGTTGTTCAAGACACTGTTCAGAAGAAGAGTGTTCTTTGATTAAGAAATTAATAAAAGAGGGGAAAACCTATAAAGAAGTACAGAAAATGATAGGCTGTTCAGCTAAAATGATATCAAACGCTTTAAAATGGCAGCCAAAACCAGAAAGGTGAGGAAGAAAAAGAAAAACGACTATTCGAATGGATCGGAGAATAACCAAAATGGCAAAGGCTCAGCCAATGATCAGCTCCAGGAGGATCAAAAAAGATCTAAGATTGCCTGTGAGTACTGTAACAATCAGACGACGTCTATGTGAAGCCAAGCTACCAGCAAGAAGCCCCCGCAAAGTCTCATTGTTAAAAAAAAGACATGTGCTGAAGCGGTTACAATTTGCAAAAGAACACATTGACTGGCCTAAAAAGAAACGGCGTAATATTTTGTGGACTGATGAGAGTAAGATTGTTCTTTTTGGGTCTAAGGGCCACAGCCACAGTTTGTCAGACGTCCTGCAAACACTGAATTCAAGCCACAGTACACAGTGAAGACGGTGAAGCATGGTGGTGCAAGCATCATGATATGGGGATGTTTCTCGTACTATGGTGTTGGTCCTATTTATCGTAAACCAGGGATCATGGATCAGTTTGAGTACATCAGAATACTGGAAGAAGTCATGTTGCCGTATGCTGAAGAGGAAATGCCCTTGAAATGAGTGTTTCAACAAGACAATGACCCCAAACACACCAGCAAGCGAGCAAAATCATGGTTCCAGACAAACAGAATTCAAATAATGGAATGGCCAGCACAATCCTCGGGCCTTAATCGCATTGAAAACTTGTGGGCTGACATAAAAAATGCTGTTCATGAGGCAAAACCAAGAAATGCAGAGGAATTGTGGAACGCAGTACAATTGTCCTGGGCTGCAATACCTGTTGACCGGTGCCAGAAGTTGGTCGACTCCATGTGCCACAGATGTGAAGCAGTTATCAGAAACCGTGGTTATGCAACTAAATATTAGTTTGATTCTCAGGAAAGTTGAATCTTCAAGCCTTTCTTAGATTATACAGTACATTTTTGAGTTTTGTAAAGAAAGATGTCAACACTGCTATTTTTTTGTTTTATATTTCTTGACTTTCTGTAAAATATTATCAAATTCAATTACTTGTTTTCCAATTTTCTGGCTTTGAAATAGAATGTGCAGTGTCCCCAATGCATTTGTGTTCATTAAAATACAATTTATTTGAAGAATTTTGAGGTTTACTCACCTTTTTAAACACACTGCTATTATTATGAACATAACTGTATATAAATAAACTTTCCTCGCCTTACCTAACATTGTATTGTTTTTTATCAACAATCAATGTTGTCTTCTTTTAATCTTTTGTATTTTAGAATGAAAATCAAATAACCACTGTTTTTTTGTTTTTCAACACTCATTCCCAAAGTTTAATGTATGGCTCTCACGAAAAGAGACATAGTAAAATGTCCTTGCAGTAGTTATTTCTGTTTCTATTTTATACACCTGGTGACAAACAGAAGGAAAGAAAACTGTATAGACAATTAATCATTAATCACTTTCTAAAAGAAAAAAAAAATTACACCTGTACTATTTTTTCAAAAAAAAGTTTGTAATTAATCACTTTATTCTTTTGATGTGTGTGTGCAGGTCGGGGTTGGGGCGGCCTGGCTTGTCTTAGACACAAGCAAGGTTGGGAACCACTGCATCAACCAACATAGATATTAACATTAAAAGGTAACATAATGGTGATTACTTACAGTGGTGGACCTGATCTAAGGCGTGTCACCTTCTGGTGTTTGGTGATGCCCTGCTGCTGCACTAGGCTGTAAAACACACACACACACACACACACACACACACACACACACACACACACACACACACACACACACACACACACACACACACACACACACACACACACACACACACACACACACACATATCTTTGAGTAAACATGGTAGAATAATGTGACTGCTGATTTCTGACTCCGGAGCAAACACAATGTGTAAGTGTGTAACATTGCTTGATGTTTGCAGCATAGTCGTTTACTACATCACACAAAGAATAAGCCACAAAACATCAAGCATACTCAATATATTGCCAAACTTTTAGTTTTTCTTTCTCAAGGTGTGTGAAAGAATATATAAACAGGTTAAAGGTTTGACTCACACATGGACTGAATCATCATCTGTTTCAACGTCCTTCTTAGAGGTCGGCCTGCAGTAAGTAATAATCATTGTTATAATAATATATAAATATGGAGGAAATAAAAGCAGATTTGAAAATTCTGCTTCTTCAATGTGTGATATACATCAGAGAAATCATATAATGGAGAATTTAGTATCACACTGACAAGTGCAGACAGTAAAGATGATTATAAAGTGATTGCAGATAAAATCAATGTCAGATTTATTATTGATTTATTATAGGATAATTCTCTAGGTAATTAATAATAATAGATACAGATAGATAATAGATATGAAAAAATGTTCAATAAAAATTGATTCTTTTCAAAAAAGTGTAAAAGAATATATAAACAGGTTAAAGGTTTGACTCACCGACTGACTGAAGACAGAACTGAAGAAGGACCTGTTTCAACATCCTTCTTGAATGTTGGCCGCCTGCAGCAAGTAATAATCATTGTTATAATAATATATAAATATGGAGGAAATAAAATGAAATTTGATGAAATGGAAACAAACATCTTCTTCTTCAATGTGTGATATACATCAGAGAAATCATATCATGGAGAATTTAGTATCACACTGACAAGTGCAGACAGTAAAGATGATTATAAAGTGATTGCAGATAAAATCAATGTCAGATTTATTATTGATTCTGTTTCCACTGAATGATTTTAATGATGTTGACAGCTTCACCAGATGGATTCTTACTGTTTGTTTGATAAATGATAATAAAAAGGAAAAAGTGATGTAACATCCTATCAAATGTTATCATATTATTCATCATGACCAATTATATGTTTCTTCAATCAGCTGAGCTCGGCTCTGTTTTCTGTACTGCAGCCATCTCTGTGAACAACTTAACAGACTTCTGCAGCTCTCTGACATTTAAGAGCATTTTTACATCAACAGAAGTTTATAAATACCTAACAACACAAACCTCTGAAACCAGAGATGTACTGAATCAAAGAACAGTTATTCCTTGTCTACAAAGGTCACATAGCAAAGCAGCACATTAACCAACATACACATTAACATTAGAAAGTTACATGATGGTGACTTACAGTGTCGGCACTGAACGACTGGACATTGTAGGTGATATGGAGTTTGGGATGTAAAACCACGCACACACACACACACACACACACACACACACACACACACACACACACACATACACACACACACACACAGTATAATGTTATTGCTGATTTCTGACTCAGGAACAGAGAACAGTCATTTTAAACATTTAGAGATCCTCATCTCACTCTGAGCTTTAGTCTGACTGTCATCATGTTTCCCACACAGAGGGGTTTCAGAGGGATGGACCCCTCCTCTGTCTCCTCACACTGAATGTTGCTGTTAATGAGTTGTAATTATCACCCCACCTTCTCTACAGATATTAATCTTGTCTGATTGTAGCTGTGAAGTTCACTGCACTACTTTATATGACCACTAGATGTCCTCAGTTAGTTTGTCTTTATCAGCAGTGGTAACTTTATTAATCAATCAGAATCTGTTTGTTTGCACATTTAACAGATCAGCTGTCAGTCAGACTCAGCTTCTCTCCATTTCCTCACTAATCACTGAGTACATGAGGGCTGAGAGCAGTTATCAATCACATAACTGATATTTCTACAATTAATTTTAGAATACCAACTTTTAAAAGGAACCTCGACCATTAAGACTTGTAGACCTTATTAGATAATGTTGGCATCAACTATATAAATGATATAAAAACACTCTTGGTGTCTTAATTTCTCATGAAATTAGAAATATTTCTATCACTCATAAATCACCATTGTTGTTTATGTCACAATGCATTGTGGGTAGTGATGTCAAATGTTTGCAGTGGTCTTCGGTCCCAGTCTGTTTACACTACAGCGAGATAAACATGGAGGAGAGGAGAGAGTGTCTATGCTAACAGAGAGTGTGTTATAGAGAGCTCTGCTTTCTGTATTAACAGGTTAAAGGTTTGACTCACCGCCTGTATACAGACTGGACTAAATCAACACGTGATCCACCATCCTTCTTGTTGCTCTCCTCCCAGCGCCGTCTGCAGCAAATAATAATCATTGTTATAATATAATATACACTTGTCTCAAGTGTTGGAGTAAAACAGAAAATTCAATTATTATTTAATAATAATAGTCATAATGTATTATTCTTATTCTTCTTATTATTATTACACTCAGAGCAAACTGATGGATGATCATTTATGAGTTTATAAAATAGAAGGACTGACTCCTGATGAAAACCTCTCTGTTAACTAAGACGAAGTTTTAACCATTTAATAAAACACACTTCACTTGTCATGAAGATACAAATCAAACTAAAGCAAACCAGATCAAGAAAGACCAAAAATAAAAGTTTTTCAAGACCCAACATGACAATTTTAACCATCTAGACACAACTGGAGGATATAAATCCGTCAAATAGACTTCAGAAATGTTCAGTAAACTGTATTCTGTTCATACTAAATCATTTCTGGTCCGAACATTTGAGATCATTTTGATGTAGAAGAAAAGTAAAGTAGATTTTATTGATTCAAGTGTCTGTCAGTGTGGATACAAGTGACAGAAAAGATCAATGTAAATATGATCAGCTAACAATAAAACCTCTGAAACCAGAGATGTACTGAATCAAAGAACAGTTATTCCTTGTCTACAAAGGTCACATAGCAAAGCAGCACATTAACCAACATACACATTAACATTACAAAGTTACATGATGGTGACTTACTGTGATGGAGGTCCTGGAGGTCGTGGAGGTGGTGGAAACATAATTGGCGCATGGGGATTGGCTGAGATGTTGCTCATGCTCTGCTGCTGCAGTGAGCTGAAAGACAACACACACACACACACACACACACACACACACACACACACACACACACACACACACACACACACACACACACACACAGTATAATGTTATTGCTGATTTCTGACTCAGGAACAGAGAACAGTCATTTTAAACCTTTAGAGATCCTCATCTCACTCTGAGCTTTAGTCTGACTGTCATCATGTTTCCCACACAGAGGGGTTTCAGAGGGATGGACCCCTCCTCTGTCCCCTCACACTGAATGTTGCTGTTAATGAGTTGGAGAACAGAATGAATCAACAACTGATCCACCATCCTTCTTGTAACTCTCCTCCCTGTTCAGTCTGCAGCAAATAATAATCATTATTATGATAATATAATATACACTTGTCTCAAGTGTTGGAGTAAAACAGAAAATTAAATATTATTATTAAATATAGAGCAAACTGATGGATGATCATTTATGAGTTTATAAAATAGAAGGACTGACTCCTGATGAAAACTTCTCTGTTAACTAAGATGAAGTTCTTTTTATCATTTAATAAAACACAGTTATGAAGATATAAATGAAAGCAAAGCAGATCAAAAGAGACCAAGAAATAGTTTATGAAGAAGACCCAACATGAGAATATTAACCATCCAGACACAAAGCTGGATATAAAACCCTCAGAAATGTTCAGTAAACTGTATTCTGTTCATACTGAATCATTTCTGGTCCAACATTTGAGCTCATCTTGATGTTGAAGAAAAGTAAAGTAGATTTTATTGATTCAAGATGCAAAAAAAAAAAGTTTGTAATTAATCACTTTATTCTTTTGATGTGTGTGTGCAGGTCGGGGTTGGGGTGGCCTGGCTTGTCTTAGACACAAGCAAGTTTGGGAACCACTGCATCAACCAACATAGATATTAACATTAAAAAGTAACATAATGGTGATTACTTACAGTGGTGGACCTGATCTAAGGCGTGTCACCTTCAGGTGTTTGGTGATGCCCTGCCGCTGCACTTGGCTGTAAAACACACACACACACACACACACATATCTTTGAGTAAACATGGTAGAATAATGTGACTGCTGATTTCCGACTCCGGAGCAAACACAATGTGTAAGTGTGTAACATAGCTTGATGTTTGCAGCATAGTCGTTTACTACATCACACAAAGAATAAGCCACAAAACATCAAGCATACTCAATATATTGCCAACCTGATAGTTTTTCTTTCTCAAAGTGTGTGAAAGAATATATAAACAGGTTAAAGGTTTGACTCACCCATGGACTGAATCATCATCTGTTTCAACGTCCTTCTTGGAGGTCGGCCTGCAGTAAGTAATAAGTATTTAATCATTGTTATAATAATATATAAATATGGAGGAAATAAAAGCAGATTTGAAAATTCTGCTTCTTCAATGTGTGATATACATCAGAGAAATCATATAATGGAGAATTTAGTATCACACTGACAAGTGCAGACAGTAAAGATGATTATAAAGTGATAGAATAATTAAACAGATAAAAGCAATGTCAGATTTATAATTAAGAAAAGTAAAGTAGATTTTATTGATTCAAGTGTCTGTCATTGTGGATACAAGTGACAGAAAAGATCAATGTAAATATGATCAGCTAACAAAACAAACCTCTGAAACCAGAGATGTACTGAATCAAAGAACAGTTATTCCTTGTCTACAAAGGTCACATAGCAAAGCAGCACATTAACCAACATATACATTAACATTAGAAAGTTACATGATGGTGACTTACTCTGATGTCACTGACTGATTGACCACCATCTTGCGTTTTCTCTGCTGACTCTCTTGACTGTAAAACAAGACACACACACACACACACACACACACACACACACACACACACACACACACACACACACACACACACACACACACACAACAAACACACACAGTATAATGTTATTGCTGATTTCTGACTCAGGAACAGAGAACAGTCATTTTAAACATTTAGAGATCCTCATCTCACTCTGAGCTTTAGTCTGACTGTCATCATGTTTCCCACACAGAGGGGTTTCAGAGGGATGGACCCCTCCTCTGTCTCCTCACACTGAATGTTGCTGTTAATGAGTTGTAATTATCACCCCACCTTCTCTACAGATATTAATCTTCTCTGATTGTAGCTGTGAAGTTCACTGACACGGAGAATGTACTCCAGTTTGTGTCCATTTAGTTTCTCATGTCAGACCCTGCACTACTTTATATGACCACTAGATGTCCTCAGTTAATTTGTCTTTAACAGCTGTGGTAAATGGTAAAATTGTATCTCTCCATTTCCTCACTAATGGCTGAGCTGTAAAACAGCACACACACACATGTTTGACTTTGAGTTCAGATGGTAATATTGCTGCTGATTTCTCACTCAGGATCACAAACAGCCATTTTATACATTTGGAGATCCTCATCTCAACTACATACTGCTTTTTGCATTGTTTGCTCATCGCCAAAGAAAATGCTTCTCATGCAAGCTGAAAACTTTTACTATTTTCTCATCTGTCCACAGAACATTTCTCTTGTCACCTTCTGGTTTATCTACATGATCTTGAACAAACTTAAGACAGCAGTAATGTTTTTATTTAGAGAGCTGTGGCTTTCACTTTGCAGCTCTGCCATGCACACCATTGATGTTCAGTGTTCTCCTAATGGTGGAGTCATGAACATTGACTGTAGCTCACTGCAATAAAGGCTTTTAGTTTCCTTTCCCTTTTGACTTCCCAGACAGTTGCACACCTGCTCTTTGGTGTGAGCTTTGTTGTCCAGCTACGGACGGGAACACTGGTGTTGGATGTCTCCCATTTATACACAATCTGCCTGACAGTCGACTGGTGGAGTCCAAACTTCTTTAGAAATGGTTTTGTAACACTTTACAGCCTGCTGAGTATCAGCAACTCTTCTTCTAAGGTTGTCAGAAATCTCCTTTGTTGGAGCCATGGCACACTTGTGTTGTAAATGTCAGACTTTTACAGTGAACACCCATATTTCTCTTCTTTAAATAAATCAGGGCCTCCCAGACTCACACCTGATCATCTTCCCATTGACTGAAACCACTGACGCTAATTTCTCCTTCAAATGAATTGATAATCCTACAGATTCAGATACTTTTGCCTCACACAAATAGGAAAGAAGATGGAATAATTTTCCTCAAAAATAAATTAACACATTTAATATTTTGTCTGGTTTGTTTTATTGGATTCCTTTTCTGTAAAACTCAAATCATGTTTTAGATCATATTTATGCAGAAACATTAAAACTGTATAGGGTTCACAACATTTCGAGCAGCACTGTATGTATAATTTAAATAATTGCAATTAAGGCGAACATTTGAAACTTTTGTTCACACTGATCTGACTGTATGTCAAGTAAAAGGTAGCGTCAACTGAAACATTTAGAAATGTACGGTATTTCACTAACTGAAAAAGAAAATAATCACACAGCCACAAATTCCTGTACATTCAGTGACACCTGACCTGAACAGCCACTATTCTAACCCTTTACAGACCAGGCTATTAAATAGATGCAAAATACTAGAGAGAAATAAAAGAAGCAAAATGAGCCCTCTGTGTCCACCTCCACTGAATAAAGCCAGGCAAACTTGTGCATTCCCTATAAGATTGTATTATGAACACATTACTGTGCTGAAATGTGGGGAAAATCCTTAAACACAGCAGACAACCTCTGTCGATTCAGAGCAGTGAAATAAACCCAACTTCACTGTCCATGACCTGTATGTCTATTTTATGCTGTGCCAAATTTCTGTTGACAAAGTTGCTCAACAAAATCTCTGAATCAAACCACGAAGTAAAGCAACACAATGTTTAAATAAACGTGAGAGGAAATCATAATGATTTGATGATTAACACAAATACTGTTGGTTTGAAGAAAATGACATAATAACAATAATAATTAAGCTAATTAACCTCTAAAAATGATATGTTATTGCTTCCAACAATATATATAGGCTATATAAAAAGTTATAATCCCTAATAATACATAAATAGTTACAATACCTTAAAAGTGTGAGACAAACTGCGTCACCGGTGTTAGTCAACTCTCTGCAAGTAAACAACAAGAAATGAGGAAGAGATTCCTGTGTGCTAGTCAGTCTTACTGGTTTAATTCAACACACGCCCTTTCCCCCATATGACATTACCTTCATCAAAAGTAGACAATTTAAAAAAAAAAAAATGTATTCAACACACAATTGAAAGATACCTACAGGTTGATTTTGATGTTTATTCAAAGTGAAAATACAGTTAGCCCACTTAAAACTGATTATGTCATCGGGCAACGCGTTTAACATTTGTAATAACATTTAAACAGTTTATTATATATATTTATATTTCAAATGTCTTCAAGAGCTCCTTTATAAAACTGATATAACAACTCTATTTTATTTATAAAGCTTTGAAAAGGAGATACCTTTCTTTGTTTGTTATGTTTTTTGAGAGAGACTAAAGAGATGTGTATGCTATGGTGGAAGAAGGACTCAGATTCTTTATAAGTACCAATGCAGTAAAAAAAGTACATAAGTTAAAAACATTGTTAAGCCCTGCACACTTTGCTGTTCCATCTGGAACATCCTGGGATATTAAGTGTGTGGATGATACCACTGTGTTTGGACTTATACATAAGGGTGATCAGTCTGCGTTCAGGAATGACGTCTGCAGATTGAGAGAATGATATGCCACTAACTACCTTTGACTCAGAATGTTTCCAAAAGAAAGATTATAATCAGTTTCATTGAAGAGGGTGTGTAGAACCTGCTCTACTACATACATACCATGCCAACCTGTCCCAGCAGATGCACCTGTTATTCTGTGGTGCTGGCGTAGTCTGCCAGCTACATTGCGGCAGACAAGAAATCTCTCCAAAGAGTCAGGACATTAGAAACAAATGACAACATGTACTTATTCTGTTTTATAATATTTATTGTTTATTTAATATTCAGACTGTAATGTGTCTAGTTGTAGTTTTACATTAATGTATATAGTTATGTTACTGTATGTACCACTGGAGACACTTCATTTCATTGAACATTGCACAATGACAGTAAAGGCACTGACATTGAAAGTAATAGTGAAGCATCAGTGTTAGAGCATAAGTGTTACTGTTCCCAACCTAGGGGTGGGGCCCCTGCATAGGGTCAGCAGCTAAATGTGAGGGCTGGTGAGATGATTAATGAGACATATTAATTGATGATGTTTCTGTAACATCACCCAGTACAATAGAGAAGAATTTTGGGTGGACACAAAACAAAAGCAGCACTTTCTTATGTCCCAGAAAATGAAACAGGGCTTTGCAATGACAGGATGTAACCGTATGTGGGTATACTTGAGCTGTTTTTATGTATAGTATTTATTGATTATCTTTTTCTTTCATTCTTATTTATTTCTATTTCTTTTTTTTTATTATTATGAATGATGCACTGACTGGTGAGCACTTTAGAATTTCACTGTACTTGTGACAATGACAATACAATAAAGACCCTATTCTATTCTAGTTATAATCATGGTTATGATAACACATAGAAGAAGCAACATTTTTCATCTCTATTTATAGTCGATTTTTTATTCTTTTTTCACTGAATGATGTTTAATGACGCTGACAAAACCTATATATATTAATGATGCTGCTTTGACCTGTAAGACACTTGATCAGACACAGAGGTCATTCAAAGTGCTATCTAAATAAATTTGCCTACTATAACATTATACTGTTTCCTGTATCAACAATCAGTGTTGGCTGATTGAAGTTGCACTGTTACTCATATTATTCTAGTGTAGCATAGATAGCATATGCTGTGTGCCATTTACCTCAAGTTGGAAGTTGGAGCTGGGAATTGTTGTGTATTGATAAGTTTGTCCTGATTGAGATACCGTCATGTGTTGTCATGTCTTGTAAAAACAAGAAAGTAAAACGGACTTTAATAGTTGTAATACGAGTGGGTATACAACAACACTGGAGATGAGGTAATGCGTTCTCACATCATGTTTGTTATTTTTGGACGCCAGTTGTGATAACAAGTCTAAACTTGTGGACACAGATTCAGGCTGTCAGGGAAGTGTAGTCTCCTTTCCAGATCAAAGTGAAGTGCAGCCAGTTCGTAACAAGTGGCTCCTCTACAGCCACCCGACTGAGAGGACCAGGAATAATTTAGGAGTGTATCTGAACAAATCCCCACAGGATCCAACACAATGGAGCAAACCCTGGATCATCAACAGTGGACCCAGTGGTTATTCAGACCTGGCTTACATTGATGATGGTTGGTTTGTTTGTTTAATGGAGTGTGGGGAGAAGACAGAAATTGAGCAGATAGCGTGTCGGGTTTTTAGCTACAATGATGTGGAGCAGGCCATTGCAGAGTAGTCTGAGGTGAAGCCTTCTCACTAAACAACAGAGAGAAAATCGGGGATGCAGCTTCTGTCAATTACATCCCAATACTATTAAACAAACTACCTTTAGATATCAGGGAAGCCAGTTCACTAAATATTTTTAAGAGAAAGCTAAAAACTTATCTCTTCACATTAGCTTTTAATTAGCTCTTCTATCAGTTACTACTGCACTTCTTTTAATAGTTGTATTTTACTTGATTTTATTCTTTTTTTAACCATGTACTATTTTTGTTGTCATTTTTAGTCTTATATTCCATCTTATATTACATTAATGTTTTTATTTCTTCCTCCTTATATAGTTGAATTTGTAATGTTTTTATTTCTTTTCTGTTCTTTATTTTTAAACATTGCTCTACACTTCTTTTATGTTCCTTTTGTGTGAATTAATGAGCTATACAAATCATGTTATTATTATCATTATCATTATGAGTATTTTAAAAAGTCTCTATATGAGACTTCATTATTTTAATATGCTGATTTTGTTGTGCTACTGATGTAAATTCAACACATATGATATTTAGAGGGAGCTTAATGTTGCTTACTATGTAAAAAAGTTGTTTGATGAGTGGTGAATGGTTTCATTTCTTGTTTTTTTTTTACAAAGGAAACTGATTTTGCCAAGAAGCAACAACATTAACATCACATCACTACTGTGTTTATCATAATCTAGTCTGTATTATTGTAAGTCTGTAAGAATATTATAGAAAATGCCTGTTTGTTAGAGATCACAGAGATCTGTTGAAATCTGTTGAAATCTGCAGATGAAAAATAAGTCATGGCTTTGTTTGATTGTACTTTCATATTTACCAATGCATAAAACAGAACTTGTTCTTTAAATAATAAAATATATTCATATACTGGAAAGTTGTTTCATTGCCTTTTTGTTCCTGAAAATGATCCATAAAAGCTTTGAGAATGAACCTCACACAACTGGGATCAAGTTTCCTGTGAGATTGAATATAAAAACAATAACTGCCAATACCTGACTGAAAAACATCTGGCCCAGTCGGCCTTTACCATGTCCCCCTCTAGTGTTTGGGTGGAACATTACCCTTTAACCCAATCAAATACATGGCTCCTACAACAATAATAACCCTCTCATTAGTGTCTGCATGTCATGGTATCATAGGTTTATCTGCCCAATCAAGCAACAACTACGGTATGTATTATTCATTTAATGATTTACTTAAACGACTGAAGAGGCTGTTCAGAGATTAGACTTTTAGTTACTTAGAATAAACTGTCATTACAGGTCTGATGCAGCTGAGGATTCATCCAGAGGAGGGCTGCTTTATTCCAGTTTCAATATATAAACAACCCTTACCACCACTTCCCGCCGACACCCCTGGACCACAGCAAAAAAACCTAAACCCCACCATCCCACCCCGCCCGCCCAAAGCCTACAGGAACCACAGCTCAGACACACTGTTTAAGTTAAACCACACTTTATATAAATAAAATATTTTTGAACAGTGCAAATACTGCTTATTTAAGTTATTAACAAAAGTCTTATTTAAATGTGAACATTTGAATCAAAACACTAACAAAAAAAGCACACATGCTCTTTTTTCTAACAATTTGACAGTGCACACTATCAGTGAGGACTCTTGGCCACTGCGCAGGGTCATCAGCTATAATTACAGAGCTTGTGGTACCTTGTGCTGTAGAGGTAACATCAGTGCTGAGAAGTGGTGCAGAGTCAATTGGTGTTGATGTTGAGGCCATGGTACCACTGGATGTAGTCTCTTCCATGTCTTCTTCTTCCTCATGAATGGGAGATGAAGTTGATGGTGCACCTGGGAAAATAATTCAGTGGGTCAACATAGACATTAGGAGGGCCCCATATTAAAAGAAATTGAAATGTCCAGTGAAATGTACAGCGGAAAATATGTTTGACCATTTTATCAATGGGGAAGATTACACATTTAAAAACAACATGTCATTTTGTGTGTGCCTAGATGTATTTTAATGGCAAAACAAAAAGATCTAATTAAATTAAGACCTTATATGACTTTGAAGCCAAAATGTGCTCGGTAACGGAATTACAGAAAATGAACACCATTTTTTAACCATAAAACTCGTCAAACATGGGGTTCTCAGAATATAACATTTTAAAAAGTCATATGGAAATGTTTTTATACTTGTTTTCTGTCATATGACCGAAGATCGTATGTCCATGACAAATTTTGAGGCATTTAATATAATATGTCATGGTAACAGAGTTACATGGTAATGGAGTTACAAATGTTTTCTATTAATGAAACAAGATTTCATTGTATGAATTGTTCCAAAAAAACTTTGAAATCAGTACATATTAATTTGAAATAGTATTTATCATCATAATGAAAGAAAGAGAAAAAAAACTAATCATTTTTACTATTTATTTTACCCCATAGTTTTAATCATAGATTCATAGAGTAAACAAAGGATGCAGTTAAAGGTACTAACTGAATAACAGAGTGTTAACAGAGTTCCTACAAAGTTGCAAAGTTTGTAAACATCATTATGAATGTAATAACTTACTATGCTTATTTTGTTGTATATGCAGCCATAGTATTGCGGTGTTCTCAGCAGAACTCAGTGGCATTGTTAAAAATGCTTTAGTACCATGATATCAGAAACTACACTGGTGATTTCACTCACCTTCATCAGTGGAGGCATCCCGAGGAAGAGGGCTTAGAAATTTAAGCAAAGCACCTTGAGGGAGAAAGAAAAGATATGGTGAGTGAACTGTTGCACCCAATGTGACTCTTGTCGTGTATTGAGATTCACAGCCAGCTAAACTCTCCCTTGCGTCATATCCTCCAAGGAACAGGCAGGTGTTGTAGTAGGTTAGGATTTATTACAAGAAAGTGTGAAACTGAAATGGACATATAAAAATACAGAAAAGCATTCACTAATAAACAATACAGAATAGCTTGTCGTATATACAAGTTAGCTTATCGGTCAATTCAACGGTCGCTTAAACCTGAAATCTACCGTTATTATACGGCATCAACGGTCATACGTGCCAACAAAGTTACTCAAAAACGTTGCTAAACGTTACGAATATGTCACAGACATTAACAGTGTACATTCTAGTAATTATCTATAACATGTTCACTTACTTATATTTCCACTCAAAGGGCTATAAACAAATATAACTAACTTAACAACTTCATAAAGACGGAGCATTTTTCCGTTGCCATGACACTACCATATTCTTATTGTGGCGCAGGTAAACAAAGCAACTTCCTGTTACATCACTTCCTGCTGCTTGCTATTGGCTAAGGCCGTGATACCAACGATAAATGAAAGAACTATGCCCCCTAGTGGCCTACAAGTTCTAGCAGTAAATAATAGTTCCAATACAGTGAGAGTTAACATTACCATATTTTTTTCTGATTTTCATATTTACAAGGAATCCAGCTGCTTTCACAGCTCAGAGCATTCACAGAGGTGAAAATGCACAATATTGTCATATAATAAGGACAACAATGCACTTATAGGAATGAGTTTTCCAGTTTATGTCCTCTTGGTGCAGGAGATGTGTTAGGTTGTTGTATTTCAATGAAAGAAATGTAAAGGATTAAAAAATACAGTATATGTACAGGAATTTAAAATGTCATAAAAAGATGTTAAAAAGTCAGTTCATTAAGGGACTATATGGTAGGCCTACAGTTCATAGTTAAGATAATATGTTAAATAAGTTAAGTGTGGTTTAAAATAGATACTACTATATTTTTTTATTTCATTGTGTCCTAAATAGTGATTAAAATGCAAATTTCATTGTACTCTACTGGTCAACGTGTTAGCGTAATACTCAAACATGTCAGCAGAGGGCGCATAGAGTTTGGGAGGAACCTAAAAACCCCACAGAGGCGACGCTGCAAAATAAATCCTGCAGTCGAGCCGAGCACCCTAGAGTTGTTAAATGGAGTGCTTGTGTTTGGTTTGTTTGATTCTGATTAATCTACTTTTACACCATTCATTAAATCGTGCTGACATTGCTTGTAAATGACAATAATATAAACAAATGTTATCAGCATTAGGAAGAATATAAACTGAATCCCATTTCCTACTGCTTTAACTCTTTTGCTAAATCAATCAAATAATTTGAGATGATAAACTATTACACAGTTTCTTCTGTGAGGGTGAAGAAAATATTCACTTTCACACAGGAACAGTTGCCCTATGTAAAGATTTAACAAGTTGATAAGAAACCTATTTTCTATATATATGTTTTAAGATAACATGATCATCAATTGTCTTCTAAAAATATGTTTTCCTTGTCAATTTACATGTTTTAATTTTAAAATAACATTGATCCAGTGTTTAAGATGAATGAGTTCAGTTTTACAGATATTCAGAGAACATTTGATGGCACTTTTGGGTTCATTTTAACCATGTGAGTCTGGCAGTGAGTAATTGGTGTCACTCTTCGTGGACACACAGCTGGTTTCATAGGTCTGATTTTCCACAGAGTAAAATAGCTAATACTGTTTAGAAAGAAAGATGCTAGAAAAGACCTCTGGAACTCACCAAGGACACCTCTAGCATTGGCTACCTATCATGATGGTGCTAAATGGGTGGTTCCTTAATGAGGTCACTGCCAAAGACTGCATCCAGATAGATAGATAGATAAATCTTTGTCCTCCAAAAGAACACACAGACAACGACTGGGTGGAATTTTGAGAATTTTATTTACTAACACTACTGATTAAATGCAATGATTAATGATGTATGATTAAATGAAACAACACAATGTAAAATGAATGTATTATAATAATTGTCACCAATGAATGGAAGATGGTGGAAATGATGGATCTATGAGTAATGTAAAGTCTACGGTCATAGACTACGAAACTAATATTTAATTAAATTCAAAATTAATGTAAGGCCTCAGTCTGACACCAACCCAGTTATGAGCAAATGATAATTGTCAATTGATCGGAGCATGTGTGTCCGCTCCTTAGGTGGTCACTCTTGGCTCTGGTGACGTGTGGGACTGGTTTGCCTATGTAAGATTTGCCTGTAGACTTTTGCTCCTCTGGCCCTGCTGTTTGCCTTTTAGCCTGATGGGCAGACGGCTTGATAACAAAGAAACGGTGTAATTACTGCACTCACTGCTTGATAATCACCGGTAGTTTTTATGTTGCCTCAGGAGATGGACTTCTTCTGGATTTCTATATTATATTTTTAGCTTTTACAGCACAAAAGTCGCACCTACATTTACCACCATGATCTATTCAGAGTACTGAATAATATTTAAATTGTATACTTGAACAAAGAAAACACTCAATGCATCACTCGGACATGGACGTCCCCTTCCGATCTCATTCAGTAAAACTCAACAACACATTAACGATTAACATGATTAAAGAAAATCACTATTCTACCCTTATGACTATTGATCTACACCGATACATCGATTCAATGATCAATGACACTCTAAAAGAGTATCACTGCTGTGATTTCACATTTCTGCTGCCGGATTGTATAGACAAGTCTATCATCAAAGACAAACTTCCGATAGACTATAAACTGCCTAAAATGTGCTGTTGCTGCTCGTCTTTTGGACAAAGTGAGGTGTGTTGTCTTGTTTTGAAAGGGAATTATTTTATATATCAAAATAGTAACTTAATGTTCTTTCAGTTTTCTTTTATAAGATGTGAACATTTTAAAGCTCATTATATCAAAATGTGGTTCTTTATTGAGAACAGTCTGTTTTTATTAAAAAAGAATAGATTTTTTTAAATGTCTGGTTGAGTTTAGAAATAAATTAAATTAAATCAGCTGTGATATCGTCTCATATCAATCGCTGCCTCCTAAATCAAATCCAATAGAAATCATAGCAGACTGTGATATCCGCAAACATCAAATTGTTGACCATTGAATCGATATGATATTGTATCATGAAGAAACTTATGATTGACACCCATAACTATTACTAAACAGGTAAATATAACACTCCAATTACTCATGTGTACATTGATACAGACAGTGGATATAGATAGATAGATAGATAGATAGATAGATAAAATCGAAATCGTATCTTGTCAGACTTTGTGATATCGGCAAGCACTGATTAGTTTTCCATTTTATCGATATATCGTATCGTGTAAAAAGTTGTGATTTAAATCCTTAACTATTACTAAACAGGTAAATACACTCACAGGCCACTTGATTAGGTACACCTTGCTAGTAGTCGGTTGCACCCCCTTTAATTCTTCGTGGCGTAGATTCAACAAGGTGCTGGATATGAAAGATACTCATGAACCCATCTTTTCCAGAAGAGATTTGCAATATATTGGACTTGTTTCCATCTTTTCGTCGCATATAGATCTGCCTTTACAAAAAGTCCTGGTGGAAGAATGGATTTCCCTTTCATCGTTATAGAGCAGAAGCCTTCATCATCCAAACCTTGCTGACAGTGGACAATCTTCCGATTACCTGTATGAATTGCTCCCAAACACCACCATGATGTGATCCAGCAGGTGGGTTCAAACTCCACCTAATTCCCCTTTGCGCCAAACTTATTTCGATGTGGGGTTCATTTACAGAAGCTACAATATGGGATTAAAATGCTGAAGTAAATTGTGCAGGCGAATCAGACCGCGCTTCTCTGCTTTGAAAGCGCTCGCAAAAACAATATGCAGGGGTCATAATTCGCGTGCATGATTTATGTCAGCATTTTAATCCCATACTACAGCTTTATTTAGCTCTCTCTGCATCTTTAAAGTTTGTACCGTTATATGATCTGATGTGAGAAACTTGTCTCCTCTGACAGATGATTCTCATTGCATCAATACGTGACCTAGTATCAAGAGTGAAGATTACTCCATGATGTTTCAAAATGCTACATCCTCTTTTAACATCTGACCAAAATAATCCACGCCAACAATGGTGAATGGGGGGAGATCAAGGATAAGTCTTCTGCATTTTTTGCTCTCAAAATCAGCATCTTGCAATGATTTTTAGGTTGATGATCCAACTAACTGAAACCTTTGACTTTCGCCGGTCAGAATATTGGTTAGCAGTTGTCGGTTTTTCCAATCTTCTGTTGTCCAATTTTGGCGAGCCTGTGTGAATTGTAGCTTCAGTTTCCTGTTCTTAGCTGACAGGAATCACCTTTCTTCTCCATTCTGATTCAGTCTGAACTTCAACAGGTTGTCTTGACATGTGGTTTTCATGCCAAAATGTGATTGATCTGCTGATTAGATATTTGCATTAACGAGTAGCTGAACAGGTGTACAAAAGGTGAATAAAAACACAGAAAATAATTCATAAATAATTCTTAGTTTTTGCATCTGACAGTTATCTTCTGCACATTGTTGTACACACTTACCTCTTACGTTATATCTTAACAACTCTTGGTAGACCAAATATTGTATTCCATAAACTCACCATACTAGCCTTCAGTCTAACATGACTCTACATCTCAGTTAACATGGTGATACATTTTGAATTGTCATTTGAATAAATCTTGATTTTACACCTGCACATCCCTATTAAATATTTAAATACAAAAAACACATCTATAAACATTTATATATCTCTATAACCTGAAACTGATCATCATGCCTGATTCTTGAAAATGCAAGACCTGTTTTTATTTCTGCTTAATGCCTGCCCTTTAAACCATTCACCAAATCATTGCTTGATTGTTGATCCTGAGATAACACACAACATGGTCAAGACTTGTCTCAGTGTGTGTGTGTGTGTGTGGGGGGGGGGGGGGGGGTACAAAATAGTAAACAATGCAGTAACATTTTTACATAAAGTCTTACTTGTTTGAAAAGTTAATATGGCGAGGTGGTGACTCCATCTTGTCAAAGAAAGAGTCTTTCCGAAAAGACAATCTAACAGCCACAAAAAGAAAAGCCACCAGAGTTATTAGAACATTTTTTCATCTAGTCACATCAACTGTGGGATGAACATGAAACTTTGAAGTGGTGATATTGGAAAAGTTCAGAAAAAATGATTCTTCTCCAAATGTGTGTGAAAGAATGATATACAGGTTAAAGGTTTGACTCAACCGCGGCCTGCAGGCTCAAGTGAATCAACCTCAGCTGGTGCAATGTTCTCTAAATGTGAGGAGGCAGGATCAACAAAGCCCGGGGGCCTACAGGTAATAACCATCATAATAATTTATAAATATATAAACACGGATGAAATAAAAGGAAATTGAATGAAATGGAAACAAACATCTTCTTCTTCAATGTGTGATATACATCAGAGAAATCATACAATGGAGAATTTAGTATCACACTGACAAGTGCAGACAGTAAAGATGATTATAAAGTGATTGCAGATAAAATCAATGTCAGATTTATTATTGATTCTGTTTCCACTGAATGATTTTAATGATGTTGACAGCTTCACCAGATGGATTCTTACTGTTTGTTTGATAAATGATAATAAAAAAGGAAAAAGTGATGTAACATCCTATCAAATGTTTAAAGGCTAATAAAAGACTAAACCTCTTTAAAATGATGCTGCTTAATATTTTATTCATCATAACTAATAACTTTTCTGTACTGCAGCTATCTCTGTGAACAACTTAACACACCTTTGCATTATAGAGTAACATAATGGTGACTTACCTTGGTGCAGATGTCTTGCACAATTCCAAGTCTATCTTCCCGATGACCAGGCTTTAACACAACACACACATTCAGACAGAGAGACAGAGAGAAAGTTTATCTGATTTCCAGACTCTAACAGACACAAATGAAACACCATCAGACTTATAAATTACAATAGTTAACATCTAGTCACATCAACTGTAGGATAAACACAAATTTTGAAGTTGATGTATCAAAAAAGTTCACTAAAAAGTCTGTGAAAGAATATATATACAGCCTAGGTTACAGGTTTAACTCACCGACTGAATAAAGACTGGACTGAATCAACAGTTGCTTCAATTTCCTCCTTTGAAGCTGAAGAGGGAGATTCACCAAGGTCCTTGGGACTGCAAGTAATAATCATTGTTATAATAATATATGAATAGAGTGAACAACTTAACAGACCTCTGCAGCTCTCTGACATTTAAGAATATTTGTATATTAACAGAAGCCATTTTAAACATTTAGAGATCCTCATCTCACCTCTCATCTTTAGTCTGACTGTCATCATGTTTCCCACACAGAGGGGTTTCAGAGAGATGGACCCCCTCCTCTGTCTCCTCAAGCTGACCCATGGCACCTGTATACAAACACACCAAACTACAATAATTAAACGAACAGAACAGAAACCCAGTTCATCAGTGGGCTTAATGTTGGTGTTAATGAGCCGTAATCATCACTCACACTCCACAGAAATAGTCAGAATATGAAGTTCATCATCACCTTTAAATATAACCCTGCAACCCAGACAGGGGCCAGTCTTTTAATATTTCTTAATAGGCTAATCTAAAAAACAAAGAACCCTGTATAACCATTATGTTGACTGTATTTTAAGAAGAAATATCAACTTCAAAAGAACATATTAAATCATATTTTCCTCATTAGCTTACAGTCAGTTTAACATACATATTTCCTCCCACCCTCAGTTTTTTAGTACGTCCCTCTAACTGCAGACTGAACCATGAAGAAATCTTGATATCGTTAATAATAAGGCAGAAATCATGATGATTGAAATACTTTATAGTTTCATAGTGATTAATGCATTGCTCGTATATATTAAGGCACAAATGAGATACTGTTAATTCATGATTGCAAGAATGAATTTATACATGACACATTTTTTATCATCAATTATAGTAAGACCTACAGTGAACAGTTCAACCATCAGACCTTTTGGGTTAGGGTTGAACTGTATCTGGATTAAAATCCATTAGACAAATAACACAAATTCTGCCTGAAGAAGAAAATATGTTAGACTTTCACAGTTGATTTCTACTAATAAACACTAAATATCATATCTTAAGACTGGGAATAAGATTCATTAAAGCTCATAAAGTGCAGTTACAATACCTTTAAAGTGTAAAACACACTGCCTCACAAAGCAAGAGTCAAGAGCTGCAGCCCAACAAGACGTGACAGTAACCACAATCACTTCCTGGTTTAGTTCAGCATTTCTTCTTTGTTATTGAGTGCTTGAGTGCTTTGAAAGGCGCCTTTAATAAATAAAATGCACTATTATTATTTTAACTTCAGCAAAAAGTAGCATACAATTCAAAAACAAGTTATTCAACACTTTTTCATATCAGACTGATATCCTGACATTCAGATACAATTCTGCCCTCTTAACCTAAAATAAACCCAGATTAAGATACATACAGATTATATTCTATGTTCCTCCAAAGTGAAAGTACAGCTGCTGCACTTTAAACTGATGACATAAATGAGATGAATAACATTTAAATAGTCCTCTTATTATATTCAGTACATACACTTTAAATAATTTAATTATCTATTTTTCTTTAATTAACTTTACACATGAACCATAATAATTGCAGGTGTAGCCAAACTGTCATTAACATGGATCAGCTGATAACTGGCAGACTGGGTCCTGCAGAGGCGTTTCAGATACTTTTAAGCAGGATTTTAATCACTAGTATAATAAGGCATACTCTTTGTAAATTAACATTGAAAGCAAATTAACCTAATTAATAAAGTGTGTTAAATTGGCATTAACAAGAGACAAAACCAGAGATAAATAAAACTAAGTCTACCTCATTGGAGAGATAGCTACCCCTAGAGGTGAGAGAGAAAAGTGCACTGGCCATTTAAAGTTTAAAAGGCTCCGTGAGAAGGAAATTCAGGTGTAGCCGAGGAACTAAAACATTCTCCTCCACGATTGTTGGAGCCATAATATCATTTTTGTTTCTTCTTTTATTTTTGTTTTTATTTTTTGTTTCTTTATTATACTAAGGGTCATATATGACGTTTCTGTATGTGAGTGGTTGGTGCAGCACCGGAAACGCATAAAGGGAACCCCTAAGGGGATGATCACGGTGTGTGTGAAGGGGAGGGCACACAGTTTTTTGACCGTGTCAGTGCGGTAGCATGACGTGTCTTTTCCTGGATGAATGAATGAATGAATGAGAAGACACTGATGAATGGAAACTAACCTGTGCTATGATGTCATGGACTCAAAAGTTGTACCTGTGCTCAAAAGATAAGAAAAATAATGAATGAAAATAAATGGGTCACCGCACTCAAAAGATAGACCCCGTATTGGACATGGTTTTTATTGTTACCCAGAACACGCGTCTAAACAAGTTCTCCCCGTTCACCCCTCAGAGGCCAAATGTAGTTTGATTAAAGACTCTACAACGATCATATCATCGAGTCCCTGAACATACTAACAGATTATTTACCGGACTAATCTCTGATCTGTAATGTGGAGAAAAACCTGAAACACTGCAGACAGCCTCTGCTCGTCATTAAATTACTTTACTGTCTGTAACTTGTTACGTCCTGAGTCTATTTTCAGCTGCGTCACATTTCCCCCCTTCCCTCCAACGCAGTTAACAAAAGATGAAACTCCTCAAAAGCTCTGACTCAAACCCCAACATAACAACAGCATTTCTGTTCATTATTTAAATGCTTCAAAATAAACTTTGAGGAAATTATAACAACTTGTCTAAAAATGCAAATTCTGCCTGAAGAAGAAAATATGTTAGACTTTAACAGTTGATTTCTACTAATAAACACTAAATATCATTTATTAAGACTGGGAATAAGATTCATTAAAGCTCATAAAGTGAAGTTACAATACCTTTAAAGTGTAAAACGAACTGCGTCAAAGTTAAGAGTCAAGAGCTGCAGCCCAACAAGACGTGACAGTAACCACAAACACTTCCTGGTTTAGTTCAGCATTTCTTCTTTGTTATTATTTTAACTTCAGCAAAAAGTAGCATACAACTCAAAAACAAGTTATTCAACACTTTTTCATATCAGACTGATATCCTGACATTCAGATACAATTCTGCCCTCTTAACCTAAAATAAACCCAGATTATTGTGTGACGGTATGGACGCAGATTTCCTCCAAAAAACTCTCGTCTAACGAAGAATAAAAAGTTAGAACACTACACCACTTGTGCGTTTTCTGTTCAGATCGTTTCCGTGTAAACAGCCTTTGATTAGTCAACTCATCCCAGCTGTGTTCATCAACTCACCTGGTGCTGCTCCTGCTGAGCCAGCTCTGCCCAGCTTCTCTCTCCTACAGCTCACTGCCTAAACTACCAGAGGCGGACAGAGTACACAGCTTCCTTACTTGAGTAAAAGTACAGATTGCTAAATTTTACTCAAGTACAAGTAAAAGTACTACGGTCAGATGTCTACTTAAGTAAAAGTACTGAAGTACTTGTTTTTAAAAGTACTTGAGTATCAAGAGTACAAGAGTACATTTTCTAAATATTGCATTACTACTGCCACAGTGCTTACATTTATGTATAGAAATGTCCTAGATGGAGTTATGACAAATGTTAATGTTAATACCTTGGAGAAGAGAGAAGGAAGGAAGGAGGAAGGAAAGAAGGAAAGGAGAGAGGGAGAATGTAAAAGGAATTGAAAGTAAAATCAAGTCATTTTCATCCCTTCCTTCTCTCCTTACTTTCCTCCATGGTTTCCTTCCTTCCTTCCACCCTTCCTTCTCTCCTTACTTTCCTCCATGGTTTCCTTCCTTCCTTCCACCCTTCCTTCTCTCCTTACTTTCCTCCATGGTTTCCTTCCTTCCTTCCACCCTTCCTTCCTTCTCTCCTTACTTTCCTCCATGGTTTCCTTCCTTCCTTCCGCCCTTCCTTCTCTCCTTACTTTCCTCCATGGGTTCCTCTCTCATCTAACCTGACCATGGAGTTGACTTTGGCTGAAGGTGTATTTTTTTTAGTAAAGTAACGGGTACTCACGGTTATGGATAGAAATGTAGTGGAGTAAAGAATACAATACTTGCCTCTCAAATGTAGTGGAGTAAAGTCATGAGTACTCTCCAAAAATGATACTCGAGTAAAGTACAGATCCCTCAAAATTGTACTTAAGTACTGTACTCAAGTAAATGTACTCCATTACTGTCTGGCTCTGTAAACTACGCCCACCTCCACACACCAAAAACACAATATCTGTCAAACTACAGATTATAAATATTGGATCATCTCAGATGCTTGAGGAATTTCCAGATATAATCTTAAATACTGATGAATTTCTACTCCTGCAACATCGAGAGCATCCTGACAGGAAGCATCACTGCCTGGTATAGAAAACAGCACCAAACAGGATCAGAGGGCCTTCATAGAGAGATTCATTCAGCTGAATATACAACGGGTGGTGTTTTAACCTGTATAAAGTATATTTACACCAGGCGCTGCAATGATGAAGCTTAGAGAATCATTAAGGATCCGAACCATCCAGATAATAGCCAGAAGATACCAGATACACAAGTCCAGCACTGAGAGGCTCAGGATGAGTTTCTACCCTCAGACTACTGACCCTCAATGAAGTCACTGCCTAAGACTGCCTACTAACCCTAACCCTACCCCCCACCCCCAATCATACACATACACATATATTATTACAATATTTATTTATTTCCAATTGTTATTCGGATAGATAGATAGATAGATAGATAGATAGATAGATAGATAGATAGATAGATAGATAGATAGATAGATAGATAGATAGATAGATAGATAGATAGATAGACGCCAGTATGCAGATACAGTAATTTAATGGATCTTTTGAATTATTTTAGCCATGCTAGCAGTGAGGCTTTGGGAATGGTGATGTCAGTGGTATTCAGTACTTTCTTCATGGCCGCCACACTAACGGGGCGTCATGAAACACCAAAGTCCACCCAAACCATTAAATCTGCCTTCTAGTCTGTCTTCTCACAAAATACAAAATGCAATGTGAATTAAAAACAGACATAACTTAATGCAGACATGAGCAGATTAATGTATTTCCTTCATATTCTTCATATTATATTTGTAGCTTGTTCCTTGTGAATTATGTGTATTGGTTGCATTATCATAATTAGGGATTTAATGAGCCTTCTACTCTTATGCTAATCCTTGGTGGCCCAGTGCTTTAAAATAATAAATTCATAAGTTCAGCTCCACAAACAAAGACCACACCAACTTAGATATGAGTTGAGTTTATTTCAACAAAAGCAGCAGGATTTGCAGTGAAGGGGTGAAGGGATGGAGGGTTGAGGGGTTGTAGTGTTAAGGATGGAGGGATGAAGGTATGAAGGGATGGAGGTATAGGGTGAGGGGTAAAGGGATGAGGTGAGAATCAATGTGCCAGTTTAATGACTTAAGGCGCAAGTTGCTTTAATAAACTCATATCAATCTTCATCCTGTCCTGGATGGAGTGTCCCATGGTTCCTGAAATCAAACAAGAGAGAGAATATTAGAAACGGTTTTGAGTCACATCAAATGTTGGATAAACACAAACTTTGAAGGAGATATGTAAAAAAATTCACTAAAATTGATTCTTCTCAAAAAGTGTGTGAAAGAATGTATAAACATGTTAAAGGTTTGACTCACCAACTGTCTGTCCTCTTAGAAGTTCACACTGCAGCAAGTAATAATCATTGTTATAATAATATATAAATATAGATTAAATAAAAGATAATTGGATGAATTTTTTATCCTTTTCTTCTCTTTACTTCTTATCGTATGTACATGTTAGTTTAACTGACATCATCATTATCCTTATTTTAAGATATGGAGCTATCATTTGATTTATTGTGTCAGTTTGATCTTGTATTAGTTTTCTTTCAGACTTGAAGACTCGTGTGTTTGTAATTTTATGTAAATGAGTTTATTTCTTTTTCTGTGTGTGAGAGACTCAGAGAAGCAAAATGAGTCTCATAACAGCAGCATCAGAAATATGTGACAGTTTGTTGCTTGATGTTTGTAATAAAGTCATTTACTAAATCACACAGAACAAGTTACGATACATGAACTACTCAATATATCACCAACCCAACGCTGTGTGTGTGTGTGTGTGGTGTGTGTGTGTGTGTGTATAAGGTATTTAACATTTTAATATTAGTAAAGTCTTACTTCTTTTTAAGGGTAGTACTCCAAAAGAAAAACCACCAGAGTGGTAAATTACAACATTTACCATCTAATCACATCAAATGTTGGATAAACGCAAACTTTGAAGTAGAAATCAAAAAAGTTCACAAAAATTGATTCTTCTCAAAAAGTGTATGAAAGAATTTATAAACAGGTTAAAGGTTTGACTCACTGACTGAAGGGAGACTGGATTGAATCATCACTGTCGCCCATGATGCTCAACTTCCTGCGCAGCCTGCAGCAAGTAATAATCATTGTTATAATAATATATAAATATGGAGGAAATAAAATGAAATCTGATGAAATGGAAACAAACATGTTCTTCTTCAATGTGTGATATACATCAGAGAAATCATATAATGGAGAATTTAGTATCACACTGACAAGTGCAGACAGTAAAGATGATTATAAAGTGATTGCAGATAAAATCAATGTCAGATTTATTATTGATTCTGTTTCCACTGAATGATTTTAATGATGTTGACAGCTTCACCTGATGGATTCTTACTGTTTGTTTGATAAATGATAATAAAAAGGAAAAAGTGATGTAACATCCTATCAAATGTTCAAAGGCTAATAAAAGACTAAACCTCTTTTATAAAGATGCTGCTTAATATTTTATTCATCATAACCAATAATATTTATTACAATCAGACAGAAAACAGAGATTAGCTCGGCTCTGTTTTCTGTACTGCAGCTCAATCACATTTAAGAACATTTTTAAATCAACACAAGTTTAATAAATAGTTTTTATTCTCAACTTTGTCAGTTTTTATCTTCCCTTAAGTCCAAATGTTTACTTTAATAAATGTAATTAACATTTAGTTTGTAGTAAAGACTATTCTGTTTTTATTCCTCTTCTCTTTCTTCACCTATCTCTCTTCCTTTTTTCTCCTTTATTTCTCACTAACTGGCTCATGTTTGTTTTCTTCTTCTAGTTCAACTGGTCCACTCAAGCCTTATTTAACAGCTGCTCTCCTTCTCACTCATTCTTTCACTTTCACATGAGGCAGCAGACCTGCTCAGAGCTTTTTATCCTTTTCTTCTCTTTACTTCTTATCGTATGTACATGTTAGTTTAACTCACATCATCATTATCCTTATTTTAAGATATGGAGCTATCATTTGATTTATTGTGTCAGTTTGATCCATTTATTGCTGCATCAATTCACTTCCTGTGATTAGTTTAAATAAACCTTCATTAAGAGGACTGAAGTTTCATGGCCTTCCTTTCCATTCATCCTGACTGATGCTCATTGAAGTTCAATGGAGGAAATGAAAGTAAACTAGATGAAATTGAAGCAAAATTCTGCTTTTTCCACATCTGATATACATCAGAGAAATCATATAATGGAGAATTTAGTATCACACTGACAAGTGCAGACAGTAAAGATGATTATAAAGTGATTGCAGATAAAATCAATGTCAGATTTATTATTGATTCTGTTTCCACTGAATGATTTTAATGATGTTGACAGCTTCACCAGATGGATTCTTACTGTTTGTTTGATAAATGATAATAAAAAGGAAAAATTGATGTAACATCCTATCAAATGTTAACATATTATTCATCATGACCAATTATATGTTGTTCAATCAGCCGAGCTCGGCTCTGTATTCTGTACTGCAGCCATCTCTGTGAACAACTTAACAGACTTCTGCAGCTCTCTGACATTTAAGAGCATTTTTACATCAACAGAAATTTATAAATACCTAACAACACAAACCTCTGAAACCAGAGATGTACTGAATCAAAGAACAGTTATTCCTTGTCTACAAAGGTCACATAGCAAAGCAGCACATTAACCAACATACACATTAACATTACAAAGTTACATCATGGTGACTTACCGTGATGTTCTTGAATGACTGGACGTTGTGGGCGATACAGAGTTTGGGATGTAAAACAACACACACACACACACACACACACACACACACACACACACACACACACACACACAGTATCATGTTATTGCAGATTTCTGACTCAGGAACAGAGAACAGTCATTTTAAACATTTAGAGATCCTCATCTCACTCTGAGCTTTAGTCTGACTGTCATCATGTTTCCCACACAGAGGGGTTTCAGAGGGATGGACCCCTCCTCTGTCTCCTCACACTGAATGTTGCTGTTAATGAGTTGTAATTATCACTCCACCTTCTCTACAGATATTAATCTTGTCTGATTGTAGCTGTGAAGTTCACTGCACTACTTTATATGACCACTAGATGTCCTCAGTTAGTTTGTCTTTATCAGCAGTGGTAACTTTATTAATCAATCAGAATCTGTTTGTTTGCACATTTAACAGATCAGCTGTCAGTCAGACTCAGCTTCTCTCCATTTCCTCACTAATCACTGAGTACATGAGGGCTGAGAGCAGTTATCAATCACATGACTGATATTTCTACAATTGATGTTGGAATACCAACTTTTAAAAGGAACCTCAACCATTAAGACTTGTAGACCTTATTAGATAATGTTGGCATCAACTATATAAATGATATAAAAACACTCTTGGTTTCTTAATTTCTCATGAAATTAGAAATAATTCTATCACTCATAAATCGCCGTTGTGGTTTATGTCACAATGCATTGTGGGTAGTGATGTCAAATGTTTGCAGTGGTCTTCAGTCCCAGTCTGTTTACACTACAGCGAGATAAACATGGAGGAGAGGAGAGAGTGTCTATGCTAACAGAGAGTGTGTGTTATAGAGAGCTCTGCTTTCTGTCAGCAGCTGTTTGGATCAAACTATCGTTGTATGATAAAACATATTCTAATAAAAATCATTTCAGATCTATCGTATGCTTTATACATGATGAGATTATATACAAGGTAACATTAAAGCATGCTAACAAGATGCTAACAGGTGTGATATTATTCACAGGTATTGAGTGTATCACAGCAGCAGCAGCAGGAGAACTTGGAGGCAGTTTGTCTCAGTCAGGATGTTTTATGGGCTGCACAGTGCAGCATTGTGTTCATATTTTCTCTACTGTGGGACGTTAAAATACCAACAATGTATAACGGTCGCCTCTCCAATGCAACCAATTTACATCATCAACCCAAAGTTCATGGTTCACGTAGTGTAATGGCAGCCTCCATATGTCAATATATGTTTTAAACGTTGAGGATTTTTAAATGATGAAAATATTTCAATATTCAATATTTCAGACTCTGACAGACACAAAGAGAAAAACCACCAGAGTGGTAAATTACAACATTTACCATCTAGTCACATCAAATGTTGGATAAACACAAACTTTGAAGTAGATATCAAAAAAGTTCTGAAAAATTGATTCTTCTCAAAAAGTGCGTGAAAGAATGTATAAACAGGTTAAAGGTTTGACTCACCCACTGAATGAAGACCAGAATGAATCATCACGTGATCCACCATCCTTCTTGTAGCTCTCCTCCCTGTAGAGTCGGCAGCAAATAATAATCATTGTTATTGATATAATAATATAGTAAAAAATAAAATTCAATCATTATTATTATTACTATGACACTCAGAGCAAATTGATGGATGATCATTTATGAGTTTATAAAACAGAAGGACTGACTCCTGATGAAAACTTCTCTGTTAACTAAGATGAAGTTTTAATCATTTAATAAAACACATTTTTCTTGTCATGAAGATAGAAATCAAACTAAAGCAAACCAGATCAAAAAAGACCAAAAATAAAAGTTTATCAAGACACAACATGACAGTTTTAGCCATCTAGACACAACTGCTGGATATAAATCCATCAAATAGACATCAGCAATGTTCAAGAAAATAACATTTGAGCTCATTTTGATGTTGAAGAAAAGTAAAGTAGATTTTATTGATCCAAGTGTCTGTCAGTGTGGATACAAGTGACAGAAAAGATCAATGTAAATATGATCAGCTAACAAAACAAACCTCTGAAACCAGAGATGTACTGAATCAAAGAACAGTTATTCCTTGTCTACAAAGGTCACATAGCAAAGCAGCACATTAACCAACATACACATTAACATTAGAAAGTTACATGATGGTCACTTACTCTGCAAACGCCACGACGGCTGAGCTGTAAAACAACACACACATATTAACATATAACGGTCGCCTCTCCAATGCAACCAATCTACATAATCAACCCAAAGTTCATGGTGCACGTAGTGTAATGGCAGCCTCCATATGTCAATATATGTTTTAAACATTGAGGATTTTTAAATGATGAAAATATTTCAATATTCAATATTTCAGACTCTGACAGACACAAAGAGAAAAACCACCAGAGTGTAAAAATTACAACATTTATCATCTAGTCACATCAAATGTTGGATAAACACAAACTTTGAAGTAGAAATCAAAAAAGTTCATAAAAATTGATTCTTCTCAAAAAGTGTGTGAAAGAATGTATAAACAGGTTAAAGGTTTGACTCACCGACTGACTGTCCTCCTAATGGTCGGCCTGCAGCAAGTAATAATCATAGTTATAATAATATATAAATATGGAGGAAATAAAAGAAAATTTGATGAAATGGAAACAAACATGTTCTTCTTCGATGTGTGATATACATCAGAGAAATCATATCATGGAGAATTTAGTATCACACTGACAAGTGCAGACAGTAAAGATGATTATAAAGTGATTGCAGATAAAATCAATGTCAGATTTATTATTGATTCTGTTTCCACTGAATGATTTTAATGATGTTGACAGCTTCACCAGATGGATTCTTACTGTTTGTTTGATAAATGATAATAAAAAAGAAAAAGTGATGTAACATCCTATCAAATGTTCAAAGGCTAATAAAAGACTAAACCTCTTTTATAATTCAATCATTATTATTATTATTATTATTATTACACTCAGAGCAAACTGATGGATGATCATTTATGAGTTTATAAAATAGAAGGACTGACTCCTGATGAAAACTTCTCTGTTAACTAAGATGGAGGGTTTCTTTAATCATTTAATAAAACACAGTTATGAAGATATAAATGAAAGCAAAGCAGATCAAAAGAGACCAAGAAAAAGTTTATGAAGAAGACCCAACATGAGAATATTAACCATCCAGACACAAAGCTGGATATAAACCCCTCAGAAATGTTCAGTAAACTGTATTCTGTTCATACTGAATCATTTCTGGTCCTAACATTTGAGCTCATTTTGATGTAGAAGAAAAGTAAAGTAGATTTTATTGATTCAAGTGTCTGTCAGTGTGGATACAAGTGACAGAAAAGATCAATGTAAATATGATCAGCTAACAATAAAACCTCTGAAACCAGAGATGTACTGAATCAAAGAACAGTTATTCCTTGTCTACAAAGGTCACATAGCAAAGCAGCACATTAACCAACATACACATTAACATTAGAAAGTTACATCATGGTCACTTACAGGACTGTGCTTTCGTGTGCCCCCATGATTACCAGTCAGGGATATCACAAACTCTGCACTGGGCTGTAAAAGAACACACACACACACACACACACACACACACACACACTGTGAAGTTCACTGACACAGAGAATGTACTTCACTTTGTGTCTATTTAGTTTTCTCATTTCAGACCCTGCACTACTTTATAGGACCACTAGATGTCCTCAGTTCATTTGTCTTTAACAGCTGTGGTAAATGGTAAAATTGTATCTCTCCATTTCCTCACTTGGGCTGACAGCAGTTATCAATCAAATAACTGATATTTCTACAATAAATGCCAAAATACTAACTCTGAAAACATGTTGTAGATACTTAATATACAAACATTAAGGATCCCGGAGGATAAGGGTTACTGACTTTTGGGATCCCCTGACTTTTCCCTGAGCATCACTATGAGGCTGACAGATTTAATTCCTAATGAAATGTCTAAGCAGGACTCAGGTCCAACTCAGGATGAATTGTAACACCTTCATCCCCTCACTTTTCATGTAGTGCCATCATTAGGTAAGATATTCATTTGTTCAGTACTTTGGTACAAATTAGCAAATATCAGACCAAGACAGTGACACCTATATCTGCCTGACAGTCGACTGGTGGAGTCCAAACTTCTTTAGAAATGGCTTTGTAACACTTTGTTGGAGCCATGGCACACTTGTGTTGTGAATGTCAGACTTTTACAGTGAACACCCAGATTTCTCTTCTTTAAATAAATCTTCCCATTGACTGAAACCACTGACTCTAATTTCTCCTTCAAATGAATTGATAATCCTACAGATTCAGATACTTTTGCCTAACACAAATAGGAAAGAAGATGGAATAATTTTCCTCAATAAATAAATTAAATATTTTTAGTCTGGGTTGTTTTATTGGATTCCTTTTGTGTAGTTTTATGACTTCTGTAAAACTCAAATCATGTTTTAGATCATATTTATGCAGAAACATTAAAACTGTAAAGGGTTCACAACATTTTCGAGCAGCACTGTATGTATAATTTAAATAATTGCAATTAAGGCTAACATTTGAAACTTTTGTTCACACTGATCTGACTGTATGTCAAGTAAAAGGTAGCGTCAACTGAAACATTTAGAAATGTACAGTATTTCACTAACTGAAAAAGAAAACAATCACACAGCCACAAATTCCTGTACATTCAGTGACTGTCGCGTCACACTAGGTCTGCAGCTGATTTTAGTTTCACTGGAAAAAGCACATGGGAAAAAAAAGGGGAAAAACAGTAGAAAAAAATGGGTGTTGCCATGGTAATTAAGAGAAGCGTGAGCCGACTAATCAGTGTCAGCTGTCCCCAATCAAGCTGATTGGCACACAGGTGTTTTAATTAGGTGGGTTGTGTCTCAGTTGGGAAAAACACTGGTGAGAGTCACACACAAAAAGCTTGCTGTGTGTGACTTGGATATCTTGGACATCCTTTGCATGACACTGAAATTTGGAGAGGCAGCCGGTAAGCACTTGTGGTTATTTTTGTTTATTTTTTATGGCATATTTATATTAAGCATTTTTTGCACATTACATATTTGCATTTTGCACAAACCATTGCACATTACTGCCTAATTAATTTGTCATGTTCCCCATTCTGCCATATCTCCCTTCAGGTTTTTTACCTACTACTACTACTGCTAGCTAACCAAGGGACAAAAGACTCCTGCTCTGTTTCCTGGTACTAACTGTCTTCAATTTCCTTGGACTTGTACCTTGAACTAAATAAAAAGAAAAAGGAGAAACTAAAACGGAACAAAGTTGTCTTGTCCCAAGTCTTTGAGTAAATTCCAGTGCCTTCAGCTCCATCAGTGTCATCCATTTCAAGTTGGGGAAAAATGCTCAAAGGATAATCCAGACAAACCAAACAAAACGGAACAACTTGACAGTAAAAAACCGGCGTCCAGCTGGACGAAGATCCAGCCAGACTGAAACGCCACGACAAAGCCAGCCCGGCCCACCGGCCGCGCCAAAACCACGCCCAGCCCGCCTGCCGCTGAGTCCACGCCCTGCCCGCCTGCCGCTGAAAAGCCAAGCCCAACGTTCTTCCCAAAGCCCAAAATGGCCGAGTCAAGGTCTCTACAACAGTTGAAAAGAGAGAGAACGACTGCCAAACAGAGGTTCACCCGACAAGCAAACGCACTCTTGAAGTCATGCAAGAAAATGTCGGCGGAAGAACTGGTGGAAGCCTTCAGTAAGGTAACGCTTGAGTCCGAGAAGGTGATGGAGGCAAATGAGGAGGTGGAAATCTTCACTGAGGAGGCGGAGCTCGAAACCGCTGTGAAAGCAGTCATCGATACAGAGGTGAGGAAAACAACAGAGGACTGCGAACAGAAACTGGAGGAAGTGGAGGATGTCGTCCAAAAGGTGCTGTGGCAAAGTTTTGGCTGCTCTGAACTTGCTCTTGCACTGGAGGCAGCCGAAAAGGACTGCAAGCGACTGACAGGTAGAAAATTCGACCTGAAGCTGGAGGTTTATGAACTGATGCTCAGCAACCTTGAGCGGCTGGTGAAGATGGCGAAAGACACCATGCGCCAGTGGACCCGGTGGGTCCCAGAGGAGCAACGACCTGACTTCCAGCAGCGCATCTGGAATGTGGAAAGCTCACTGCTTGAGTTAACCTCAGAGAAAGCTGGCCTACTGGAGACAAAACTGGACAACAGGTCCCCAGGGGAAACGCCACACCAGTCACCTGCCATCAAGCTGAAGCCGACGGCACTCCCACAGTTTGACGGCAACAAGCGCACCTTCTACCTCTGGAGGAAAGAATGGGAGGCTCTCCAAAGGCAAGGAGAACCGACCGGCTCCAAGGAGGTCAAGAAGATCCAGCTGTTGGGCAGCCTGGAGGACAAAGTAGCGAGAGACCTCCGCTTGTCAACGTACGGGACTGCAGAGGAGATCTTTCGTGTCCTCGAAAACAGGTTCGGGAACAAGACTGCAATTGCACTGGAAATTATCGAGGAGCTACAGGTGCTGCCACCAGTAAGAAGTCACCAACCCAGGAAGATTGTGGACTTAATCCAAATCGTGGAAAAAGCCCTGTATGACCTCAGTGCACTGGGCAACACTGGCGCCCTGAAAAACCCACTTGTCACAAAGTCCCTGGAAAGTAAGCTACCGGAGGGCCTAAAGAAAGAGTGGTTGGTCTATGTGTCAGAAGAAGACGACGACGCCTCCCCTGAAGACAGGTTCGACATGCTCCTCAAGTTCCTGAGAAGTCAGGAGAGGATTTACGAGCAGTTGGACCAACTGAAGGACGATGAACCCAGCAGGAGAGAGGCAAGAGTCCCGCAAAAGCATGCACGCACAAAGACCACCAACGCCTCAAGCACCCAAGCACCCTGTGTTGTCTGTGGAGAGAGGGGCCACAGAAAGAAACTGTACTATTGTAAAAAGTTCAGAACTCTCAAAGTACCTGAGAAGAAGGAAGCAGTTGAGAGGATTGGTGCATGTGGGAGGTGTCTTGAGGTCCACGACGAGTATGCAGAGTGCAAAACCAACTTCCTGTGTAAGGGCACTCCAGGACCGGGCCACCACTTCTACCTCTGTCCCAAGGCTGGAAGCCAAGGCGATGGGCCACGGTGGCCGAAGCCCAGTGCAGCACGAGGTGCATGGAAAAAGGGCACAGAGACCCAGGAAGAATTCCTGACAAGCCTGCCACCTGACCTTGCTCAGAGATGCCGAAACGTGTTCTGCAACTCTGTCGCCAAGACATTCAGTTCAGCCGTGCCGGAGAGGAGTTTGCTGGCAGAAAATGGCCTTGAAGAGTTCCCCGTCATAATGATGATCCTGGAAGTCACTGCAAACGCTGGCCAAAAAATTGGGACTTTGATAGACTTGGCGTCCGACACAAACTACATCACTCATGAAGCTGCTGGTGAGCTGAATTTGAGGAGCGAGGACGTGACACTCATAGTCCATGGAGTCGGTGGGATGCGAGTGACCGTGGAGACCAAGCGCTACCTCCTGAAGATCCGGGTCACAACCTCAAAGGGAACCCTGAGAGCCCACCAGCTCGTATGCTATGGGCTGGACAGCATTGCAGAAGTCAACCGCCATGTGCCACCCAAGACTCTGAAAAAACTGTTCCCTGACATCCCTCTCCATGAGCTGGTCCGTCCCACCAAAATCAAGCTGCTAATCAGCCACAAAGAGGGCCAACTCGTCCCCCAGAAGGTGCGTTCCATCGGGGACCTTGTCTTGTGGGATGGTCCCCTCGGGAAAACAGTTGGTGGCTCTCATCCAGATCTCCTGGAAGAGGTCAAGGTCACAGCCCACGGCTCCAGAACCCATTTTGCTCGCTCCATGCGCACAGCTGCTGTGGAGTACAGAGAAATCACCTATGGCGCAGGGCAGCCACCTCAACTTGCCCAAGCTACAACGTCTGCCGCCAGCCGAGACTTCATGAGCTGGTGGAAGTGGGACAGCATCGGAGCAGCGTGTGAGCCCAGGTGCGGCGGTTGCAGATGTGGAAATTGCCAGCCTGGAGGGAAGGAGATGTCAATCTCCGAAGAGCGGGAACTGGAGCTGATAAAGAGTGGACTGACCTACACCACTGGTGATCGCCACAGCGAGAAACCACACTGGCATGCCAAATACCCCTGGGTGGAAGATCCAGCAACATTGCCGAACAACAGGAGAGCCGTTGAAGCAACATTCTTGAGGACAGAGAAGCAGTTGGCAAAGGAGCCGAAATGGAAGGCGGCCTACAAAGCTCAAGTCCATGAGATGGTCGAGCGGAGAGCTGCTGTAAAACTGTCCAAAGAAGAGTCGGCAAACTGGACTGGGCCCGTGTGGTACATCAGCCACTTGATTGCTCCAAACCCGCACTCTGTGACTACACCAGTCCGTCTTGTCTGGAACAGTAGTCAGAAATGCAAGGGTCAGAGCCTGAATGACCTACTCCTCAAAGGTCCAGACGTCCTCAATGACATTCGTGCTGTCCTCATCCGATTCCGGCAAGGTGTCTTCGCTGCACTTGGGGACATCAAAAAAATGTACAATTCTGTATGGCTTGAGGACCAAGAAGTACACCTCCATCGCTTCCTGTGGAGAGACTCTGAGGAAGAGGACATCCAAGAATATGCCATCACAAGGGTCAACATTGGCGATAAACCAGCAGGCTGTATTGCACAAGTCGCCATGCGGGAGACAGCCAGTCTGCCCATGTTCCACCATCTTGCAGAGGAGCGTAGAGTGCTGGAGCAAGACGCATATGTCGATGACCTATTGACCTCGCATGACGACCTGAACCAGCTCAAGAAAATTACTGCGAATGTTGAGCATATCCTGGAAGCTGGTGGATTCTACATGAAGCCATGGGTCTACTCAGGCCAAAGTGGGAGGTCAGAACCAGGTGACCCCCAGAAAAAAGAACCCGCAGTGATGGTCCTCCCAAACCAACTCTCAGAGGAGAACAACAAAGCCCTGGGCCTTGGGTACGATCCAGGCCACGACAAGCTTCACTTGATGGTGGCGGTAAACTTCTCCAAAAAGAAGAAGAAGAAAATGCGTCTGGGAGTAAACTTGTCAAAAGAGGAAGTCAGGGCCCAGGCACCAAATCCACTCACCCGGCGAGAGCTCCTCAGTCAAGTCTCTGGGCTGTACGATCCCCTTGGCCTTGCGACACCGGTCAAGCAGAAGGGAGCCATCCTGGTAAGAAGAGCCTTCCAGGAGGCAAAAATCAAGTACAGTCCATCTGAGGATACATGGGATGCACCTTTGTCAGAGGGCCTTCGGGAAGACGCCATCTGCCTCCTTGAAGACTATGCTGAGCTCAGCCAGCTGAAATTCACCAGAGCTTTGACACCACCTGACACCTGTGCCAACCCCTGTGGAATCACCTTCTCTGATGGCAGCGAGCGTTCTTACGGTGCTGTGCTCTACCTACGGTGGGAAATGCCACACAACGTGACCCTGCGACTGGTCGAAGCCAAAGCCAGGTTGACGCCTCTAGACCACAAGGGCGACGCTGTCAAGGCTGAAGTCTGCGGTGCCGTCTATGCTGGTCGCCTAAAGAAGCACTTCCAGAAGCACAGTAGCATCCGTGTGGAAAAGTGGTACCACATGGTCGACAGTCAAACAGTTCTGTGTGCCATCCAACGTGAGAGCTACGGCTATCAAACATTCTTTGCCAATAGAATTGGAGAAATCCAAGACAGCACAAGTGTCCATGACTGGCGGTGGATTCCTGGGCCCCTCAATATCGCAGACATCATCACAAGAGGGGCAAGCCCAAAGGAGCTAGATGAAGGCACAGAATGGCAGCTTGGTCCCAAGTTCTTAAGCCTCCCAGAGAGTGAGTGGCCCGTGAAATCCGCAAAGGATGTTGCTGTGGAAGCCAGAGAAAATATCATGCGCATCCAGAAGAAGGCATTCGTTGCGGCTCTGACCCGAGCGGGAGCAAAGAAGGAACCCAAGCTGGAACTAACCTTTAGCCCTGCCGACCTGCACAGGCCTCCTGCTGGGACTACCGTCACAAACCTGATGACAATCCAGCGTTTCAGCAGCCTGACCAGACTGGTAAAGTCTCTTGCACTGGTCTGGAGGGCAGCAAAAAAGTTTCTCCATGGCCAAGCCCGGGGAAAACCAAAGTGGGAGGCAGTCCCATCGGCTGGTACAGTCACAGTGGCCGAAAGAGAAGACGCCTTCCGAGACCTCTGCCTCGCCGCACAAGAAGGAGCCACCTTTCCCAGCACCACAACAGACCGTCTGGTTGCATACAGGGACGAAACCAGTGGGCTGTTGCTGTGCGGTGGCAGGATCCAGCACTTCAAAGCAGATGGCCGGGCTGTTCCACTGATCCCCTTCAACACCTGGCTGGGGACACTGCTGGCACGCCAAAGTCACCAGGAAGGCCACGAAGGAGTTGCTGGGACTCTACTTAGGATGCGGCAAAAGGCTTGGGTCGTGCAAGGCAGGAGGTTGGCTCAACAAGTCATCAACCAGTGCGTCCACTGCAAAAAGGCCAGAGCTCAAGTCTGCCAACAAGTAATGGGTGACCTGCCAGTAGAAAGAGCGAGACCTGCTGCGCCATTCCAGTTCATGTCCGTTGACCTGTTCGGACCTTACCTGGTCAGAGATGACGTCAAAAGAAGAGTCTCCATGAAGGTCTGGGGGGTCGTCTTCTGCTGCATGGCAAGCCGGGCCCTGCACATTGACCTTGTCAACAGCATGTCCACAGAGAGCTTCCTCATGGCTTACCAAAGGTTTACTGCCATCAGAGGGCACCCCACCAAGGTCTGGTCAGACCCTGGAACCAACTTTGTCGGTGCAAAACCTCTGCTGGAAGACCTGTACAGTTTCCTGGGTAGCCAAGATACGTCAAACCTAGAAGAATATGCTGTGAAAAATGGAACAAGCTGGACATGGAAAGTGCTCCCTGCTGATTCACCGCATCGAAATGGAGCTGCAGAGGCTGCTGTAAGGGTCGCAAAGAGAGCCCTCCAAAGTCTGAGCAACCAGACAAACCTCACCTTCAGTGAGTTCCTCACAGCCCTCCAGATGGCAGCCAACCTGGCAAATGAGCGGCCCATTGATGCGAGAGTGCAGAGCAGGGAGGACCGCATTCAATATGTGACACCAAACTCACTCCTCCTTGGCCGAGCATCTCACAGTGGTGACCTCAAGTCCTTTGACTTCCAGAACTACCCCTACAAGCGGCTCCGAGAGATCCAAATCCAGGTTAACGAGTTCTGGAATGCATGGCGCCAGCTTGCAGGCCCAAACCTGTTCGTAAGATCCAAGTGGCATACCGCAGAAAGAAATGTGTCTGTTGGTGATGTTGTTTGGCTCTGCGATCAGAACGCCTTGCGAGGGCAGTTTAGACTTGGCAGAGTAGTCACTGTAGTTCCTGACTCAAAGGGCATCGTCAGAGATGCCGAAGTTCTCATCACCTCAGGCAGCTGTATCCCAGTCCAACCTCAGCAACCAGCAGCCCACACCTCTGGTGACCGAAATGGAAGACTCAACTGTGTGGTACTGCGCAGAGACGTTAGACGGCTCATAGTTTTATTGCCTGTTGAGGAGCACTGCCCCTAGTGTTGATGTTTTTTTTTTTTTTTTTTGTGTGCGACCTTCCTGTCCAGGTACAGGAAGCTCGAGTGGGAGGTGTCGCGTCACACTAGGTCTGCAGCTGATTTTAGTTTCACTGGAAAAAGCACATGGGAAAAAAAAGGGGAAAAACAGTAGAAAAAAATGGGTGTTGCCATGGTAATTAAGAGAAGCGTGAGCCGACTAATCAGTGTCAGCTGTCCCCAATCAAGCTGATTGGCACACAGGTGTTTTAATTAGGTGGGTTGTGTCTCAGTTGGGAAAAACACTGGTGAGAGTCACACACAAAAAGCTTGCTGTGTGTGACTTGGATATCTTGGACATCCTTTGCATGACACTGAAATTTGGAGAGGCAGCCGGTAAGCACTTGTGGTTATTTTTGTTTATTTTTTATGGCATATTTATATTAAGCATTTTTTGCACATTACATATTTGCATTTTGCACAAACCATTGCACATTACTGCCTAATTAATTTGTCATGTTCCCCATTCTGCCATATCTCCCTTCAGGTTTTTTACCTACTACTACTACTGCTAGCTAACCAAGGGACAAAAGACTCCTGCTCTGTTTCCTGGTACTAACTGTCTTCAATTTCCTTGGACTTGTACCTTGAACTAAATAAAAAGAAAAAGGAGAAACTAAAACGGAACAAAGTTGTCTTGTCCCAAGTCTTTGAGTAAATTCCAGTGCCTTCAGCTCCATCAGTGTCATCCATTTCAAGTTGGGGAAAAATGCTCAAAGGATAATCCAGACAAACCAAACAAAACGGAACAACTTGACAGTGACACCTGACCTGAACAGCCACTATTCTAACCTAGGCTATCTAATAGATGCAAAATACTAGAGAGAAATAAAAGAAGCAAAATGAGCCCCCTGTGTGCACCTCTACTGAATAAAGCCAGGCAAACTTGTGCATTCATAAGATTGTATTACGAAAAAATGTCTGTGCTGAAATGTGGGGAAAATCCTGAAACACAGCAGACAACCTCTGTCGATTCAGAGCAGTTAAATAAACCCAACTTCACTGTCCATGACCTGTATGTCTATTTTATGCTGTGACAAATTTCTGTTGACAAAGTTGCTCAACAAAATCTCTGAATCAAATCACGAAGTAAAGCAACACAATGTTTAAATAAACGTGAGAGGAAATCATAATGATTTGATGAATAACACAAATACTGTTGGTTTGAAGAAAATGATATAATAACAATAATAATTAACCTAATTAACCTCTAAAAATGATATGTTATTGCTTCCAACAATATATATAGGCTATATAAAAAGTTATAATCCCTAATAATACATAAATAGTTACAATACCTTAAAAGTGTGAGACAAACTGCGTCATCGGTGTTAGAGTCAACTCTCTGCAAGTAAACAACAAGAAATGAGGAAGAGATTCCTGTGTGCTAGTCCGTCTTACTGGTTTAATTCAACACACGCCCTTTCCCCCTTATGACATTACCTTCATCAAAAGTAGACAATTTAAAAAAAAAATGTATTCAACACACAATTGAAAGATACCTACAGGTTGTTTTTGATGTTCATTCAAAGTGAAAATACAGTTAGCCCACTTAAAACTGATTATGTCATCGGGCAACGCATTTAACATTTGTAATAACATTTAAACAGTTTATTATATATATTTATATTTCAAATGTCTTCAAGAGCTCCTTTATAAAACTGATATAACAACTCTATTTTATTTATAAAGCTTTGAAAAGGAGATACCTTTCTTTGTTTTGCACATAACACAAGTTATGTTTTTTGAGAGAGACTAAAGAGATGTGTATGCTATGGTGGAAGAAGGACTCAGATTCTTTATAAGTACCAATGCAGTAAAAAATAGTGCATAAGTTAAAAACATTGTTGAGCCCTGCACACTTTGCTGTCCCATCTGGAACATCCTGGGATATTAAGTGTGTGGATGATACCACTGTGTTTGGACTTATACATAAGGGTGATCAGTCTGCGTTCAGAAATGACGTCTGCAGATTGAGAGAATGATATGCCACTAACAACCTGTGACTCGGCATGTCCAAAAGAAAGATGATAATCAGTTTCAGGGAACAGAGTGTAGAACCTGCTCTACTACATACCATGCCAACCTGTCCCAACAGATGCACCTGTTATTCTGTGGTGCTAGTGCAGTTTACCAGCTACATTGCGGCAGACAAGAAATCTCTTCAAAGAGTCAGGACATTAGAAACAAATGACAACATGTACTTACTCTGTTTTATAATATTTATTGTTTGTTTAATATTCAGACTGTAATGTGTCTAGTTGTAGTTTTAGTTAATTAATGTATATAGTTATGTTACTGCATGTACCACTGGAGACACTTCATTTCATTGAACATTGCACAATGACATTAAAGGCACTGACATTGAAAGTAATAGTGAAGCATCAGTGTTACTGTTGTAGCTGCTGGAGGTGGAGCTAGTTTGTACTACTTTATATACAGTTAGATAGTTTAGTCCAGTGGTTCCCAACCTAGGGGTGGGGCCCCTGCAAAGGGTCAGCAGATAAATGTGAGGGCTGCTGAGATGATTAATGAGACATATTGATTGATCATGTTTCTGTAACATCACCCAGTACAACAGAGATGAATTTTGGCTGGACACAAAACAAAAGCAGCACTTTCTAATGTCCCAGATCTTAATATTTTTTCTTGCCATCAAAAATTACATAATTGTGTAAATTATGATAGAGGAATTTATCTTAAGTGTTAGGGAAAGTTAATTGTAATTCAGAATAACCAGATTAACTACATAATTTAATTCCATCTAATCTAATTACATCTAATGGCAAATATTTCTGTAAGAAGCAGAATAAGTCACTTTGTCTACTGAGATGAAGGTAGAAAATATATTTTACAGCTATCATTACACTCAACACTGCTAATTAACACTGCTTACAACTGACTGAAATAGGGCTGTGCCGTATGTGGGTATACTTGGGCTGTTTTTATGTATAGTATTTATTGCTTATCTTTTTCTTTCATTTTTATTTATTTCTATTTCTTTTTTTATTATTATTATTATGAATGATGCACTGACTGGTGAGCACTTTAAAATGTCATTGTACTTGTGACAATGACAATACAATAAAGACCTATTCTATTCTAGTTATAATCATTGTTATGATAACACATTGAAGAAGCAACATTTTTCATCTCTATTTATAGTCGATTTTTTATTCATTCACTGAATGATTTTTAATGACGCTGACAAAACCTGCTCTATATTAATGATGCTGCTTTGACCTGTAACACACTTGATCAGACACAGAGGTCATTCAAAGTGCTATCTAAATAAATTTGCCTACTATAACATTATACTGTTTCCTGTATCAACAATCAATGTTGGCTGATTGAAGTTGCACTGTTACTCATATTATTCTAGTGTAGCATAGATAGCATATGCTGTGTTCCATTTACCTCAAGTTGGAAGTTGGAGCTGGGAATTGTTGTGTATTGATAAGTTTGTCCTGATTGAGATACCGTCATGTGTTGTCATGTCTTGTAAAAACAAGAAAGTAAAACGGACTTTAATAGTTGTAATACGAGTGGGTATACAACAACACTGGAGATGAGGTAATGCATTCTCACATTGTGTTTGTTATTTTTGGACGCCAGTTGTGACGACAAGTCTAAACTTGTGGACACAGACTCAGGCTGTCAGGGAAGTGTAGTCTCCTTTCCAGATCAAAGTGAAGTGAAGCCAGTTCATAACAAGTGGCTCCTCTACAGCCACCCGACTGATAAGAACAGGAATAATTTAGGAGTGTATCTGAACAAATCCCCACAGGATCCAACACAATGGAGCAAACCCTCCATCATCAACTATGGACCCAGTGCTTATTCAGACCTGGCTTACATTGATGATGGTTGGTTTGTTTGTTTAATGGAGTGTGGGGAGAAGAAAGAAACTGAGCAGATAGCGTGTCGGGTTTTTAGCTACAATAATGTGGAGCGGGCCATTACAAAGTAGTCTGAGGTGAAGCCTTCTGACTAAACAGCAGAGAGAAAATCGGAGATGCAGCTTCTATCAATTACATCCCAAAACTATTGAACGAACTACCTTTAGATATCAGGGACGCCAGTTCACTAAATATTTTTAAGAGAAAGCTAAAAACTTATCTCTTCACTTTAGATTTTAATTAGCTCTTCTATCAGTTACTACTGCACTTCTTTTAATAGTTGTATTTTACTTGATTTTATTCTTTTTTTAACCATGTACTATTTTTGTTGTTATTTTTAGTCTTATATTCCATCTTATATTCCATTAATGTTTTTATTTATTAGTTGTAATTTTTGTATTTCTTTTCTGTTCTTTATTTTTAAACATTGCTCTACACTTACTTTATGTTCCTTTTGTGTGAATTAATGAGCTATACAAATCATGTTATTATTATTACTATTATGAGTATTTTAAAAAGTCTTTATATGAGACTTTTCTTGTCACAATGAGTATTTTTTATTTTTTATTTTAATATGCTGATCTTGTTCTGCTACTGGTGTAAATTCAACACATATGATATTTAGAGGAAGCTTAATGTTACTATGTAAAAAAGTTGTTTTATGAGTGGTGAATGGTTTTATTTCTTGTTTGTTTTACAAAGGAAACTGATTTAGCCAAGAAGCAACAACATTAACATCACATCACTACTGTGTTTATCATAAACTAGTCTGTATTATTGTAAGTCTGTAAGAATATTATAGAAAATGCCTGTTTGTTAGAGATCACAGAGATCGGTTGAAATCTGTTGAAATCTGCAGCTGAAAAATAAGTCATGGCTTTATTTGATTGTACTTTCATATTCACTGATGCATAAAACAGAACTTGTTCTTTAAATAATAAAATATATTCATATAATGAAAAGTTGTTTCACTGCATTTTTGTTCCTGAAAATGATCCATTACAGGTTTGAGAATGAACATCACACATTTCTTAAACAACTGGGATCAAGTTTCCTGTGAGACTGAATATAAAAACAATAACTGCCAATACCTGACTGAAAAACATCTGGCCCAGTCGGCCTTTACCATGTCCCCCTCTAGTGTTTGGGTGGAACATTACCCTTTAACCCAATCAAATACATGGCTCCTACAACAATAATAACCCTCTCATTAGTGTCTGCGAGTCATGGTATCATAGGTCTATCTGCCCAATCAAGCAACAATTGAGGTATGTATTATTCATTTAATGATTTACTTAAACGACTGAAGAGGCTGTTCAGAGATTAGACTTTTTACTTAGAATAAACTGTCATTACAGGTCTGATGCAACTGAGGATTCATCCAGAGGAGGGCTGCTTTATTCCAGTTTCACTATATAAACATTGAATTTGTGTGTAGACAGCAGACCTGTCCTGATGTGTAGGAGAAACTCAACATTAATTGTTGTTATATTCTCATCGATCCTGATGTAACTGTTGCTGCACCTTGTGCGTAAATGAACACAGCACCTCTCTCAGTTTGGAGATGCACATGATCCTGCTGCCGTGTGATGCTGTAGGTAGGGGAGAACGTGATTGGTTGTCACATTCATTAGATCCCTAGAGGGTACTGTGACAAAGTGTAGGTACCGAAAGGGTGTGATGCTAGTTCTAGCAGGGCCGTTTCAAGGAATTTGGGGACTCCAAGCAAAATGGACTTGGAAGACCCCCCCACCCCTTACCACCACTTCCCGCCGACACCCCTGGACCACAGCAAAAAAACCTACACCCCACTATCCCACCCTGCCCGCCCAAAGCCTACAGGAACCACAGCACAGACACACTGTTTAAGTTTAACCACACTTTATATAAATAAAATATTTTTGAACAGTGCAAATACTACTTATTGAAGTTATTAACAAAAGTCATATTTAAATGTGAACATTTGAATCAAAACACTAACAAAAAAAGCACACATGGTCTTTTTTCTAACAATTTGACAGCGCACACTATCAGTGAGGACTCTTGGCCACTGCGCAGGGTCATCAGCTATAATTACAGAGCTTGTGGTACCTCGTGCTGTAGAGGTAACATCAGTGCTGAGAAGTGGTGCAGAGTCAATTTGTGTTGATGTTGAGGACATGGTACCACTGGATGTAGTCTCTTCCATGTCTTCTTCTTCCTCATGAATGGGAGATGAAGTTGATGGTGCAGCTGGGAAAATAATTCAGTGGGTCAACATAGACATTAGGAGGGCCCCATATTAAAAGAAATTGAAATGTCCAGTTAAATGTTTAGCGGAAAATATGTTTGACCATTTTATCAATGGGGAAGATCACATGGTAACAGAGTTACTATTCTACTACATAATTTGGTGCCACTCAGTGATTATTGAACCGACATTTATAAACAATATGTCATTTTGTGTGTGCCTAGATGTATTTTAATGGCAACACAAAAAGATCTAATTAAATTAAGACCTTATATGACTTTGAAGCCAAAATGTGCTCGGTAACGGAGTTACAGAAAACACCATTTTTTAACCATAAAACTCAACATCGTCAAACATGGGGTTCTCAGAATATAACATTTTAAAAAGTCATATGGAAATGTCTTTATACTAAGATCGTATGCCCATGACAAATTTTGAAGCAAATTTTGCTCCAAAAAACTTTGAAATGAGTACATATTAATTAGAAATAGTATTTATTATCATAATGAAAGAAAGAAAAAAAAAACTAATCATTTTTACTATTTATTTTTATCTATGTTTTAATCATAGATTCATAGAGTAACAAAGGATACAGTTAAAGGTACTAACTGAATAACAGAGTGTTAACAGAGTTCCTACAAAGTTGCAAAGTTTGTAAACATCATTATGAATGTAATAACTTACTATGCTTATTTGGTTGTATATGCAGCCATAGTATTGCAGTGTTCTCAGCAGCACTCAGTGTTATTGTTAAAAATGCTTTAGTACCATGACATCAGAAACTACACTGGTGATTTCACTCACCTTCATCAGTGGAGGCATCCCGAGGAAGAGGGCTTAGAAATTTAAGCAAAGCACCTTGAGGGAGAAAGAAAAGATATGGTGAGTGAACTGTTGCACCCAATGTGATTCTTGTCGTGTATTGAGATTCACAGCCAGCTAAACTCTCCCTTGCATCATATCCTCCAAGGAACAGGCAGGTGTTGTAGTAGGTTAGGATTTATTACAAGAAAGTGTGAAACTGAAATGGACATATAAAAATACAGAAAAGCATTCATTAATAAACAATACAGAATAGCTTGTCGTATATACAAGTTAGCTTATCGGTCAATTCAACGGTCGCTTAAACCTGAAATCTACCGTTATTATAGGGCACCAACGGTCATACGTGCCAACAAAGTTACTCAAAAACGTTGCTAAACGTTACGAATATGTCACAGACATTAACAGTGTACATTCTAGTAATTATCTATAACATGTTCACTTACTGATATTTCCACTCAAAGGGCTATAAACAAATATAACTAACTTAACAACTTCATAAAGACGGAGCATTTTTCCGTTGCCATGACACTACCATATTCTTATTGTGGCGCAGGTAAACAAAGCAACTTCCTGTTATATCACTTCCTGCTGCTTTCTATTGGCTAAGGCCGTGATACCAACGATAAATGAAAGAACTATCCCCCCTAGTGGCCTACAAGTTCTAGCAGTAAATAACAGTTCCAATACAGTGAGGGTTAGCATTACCATATTTTTTTTTCTGATTTTCATATTTACAAGGAATCCAGCTGCTTTCACAGCTCAGAGCATTCACAGAGATGAAAATACACAATATTGTCATATAATGATAAAAATGCACTTATAGGAATGAGTTTTCCAGTTTATGTCCTCTTGGTGCAGGAGATGTTTTAGGTTGTATTTCAATGAAACGAAATGTAAAGGATTAAAAAATACAGTATATGTACAGGAATTTAAAATGTCATAAAAAAGATGTTAAAAAGTCAGTTCATTAAGGGACTATATGGTACAGTTCATAGTTAAGATAATATGTTAAATAAGTCAAGTGTGGTTAAAAATAGATACTACTATATATTTTTTTAAATTTCATTGTGTCCTAAATAGTGATTAAAATGCACATTTCATTTTACTATACTGGTCAACGTGTTAGCGTAATACTGAAACATGTCAGCAGAGGGCGCATAGAGTTTGAGAGGAACCTAAAAACCCCACAGAGGCGGCGCTGCACAATAAATCCTGCAGCCGAGCCGAAAGTTGTTAACCTTTTAGAAAAATACATGATCAATGGAAGCTACAGATTACTTTTGATGACTGATGATGTCATCGAGCAATGCAATGCGTTTTTTCATGTTTCTCCTGGGATGATTTAAACTTGACATAATAGTCAGACACTAATATTAAATATATTGCGAGCTTCGTTTACCCAAATGTGTAGTAGAAACACTTTATTCTCAGCAGAATAATCCAACAAAGGGAGAAGTGTTTCATTTTCAGCGTAATAAATGAAGCAGTGGGATAAAAAGGACAGTAATAATCAGTGCCATAAAGTGCTGACTCGACTCGGTGACGTCACACAAAGTGCACACTTACAACACAAACTCTTCATCACGTTTTAACTGAGGACAGACTGTAAGAGCTGCACATTTAACACACCTTTCATCCAAGTGCCAGATGATTTTACTAAATTTAAATCGTCTCCCGTTGCTGCTATTCTGTCTTCATTGACTTTCTTCTACGGAGGACTACAGCCAGTCACTAACTTACCAAAACCGCTACCGCCATCTAGTGGCGAAAGTGAATATCGCCTAATAAACCTAATAAAGTAGCTTTGTGCATCAGCGAGTACATTCTAATCAGATTACCAGATAAGTCACACATGTAAACAGGTCCTTTTCCTGAGAATTAAGAACATGGTTTATCAATCTCCAAATCTGTCAGCATCTTGATGAACTCAACCCCACAACAAAACTGTCATGCTGCCAGAACTGCTCTCCTGTCACCCGTCTGTGAGTCTGTCTTTGTGTAAGCTGTTACATTACCTTGTTGTCTAACCTGTCCTACTGTTATTTTTATCAGGTTTCTTACACTTGTTTTTCTTATGTCTGTCCCTGTTTATGCAGTAAATTTATGCTGCCAACTCACACCTGGTTAGGGCCTACAGATTAAGACAAGCCATTGGGTTAATTCTGGAATATTTACAGGAATATTTATTGATATGCATTGTCCCTGACAAATAAATAATCAGGCTCTGCACATTTGTTTTCCCCGAGTCATCAAGGAAAGAAAAAGCCAGAAAAATACTTTCAGGTTGAGCAATAAAGACTCCTCCCTGCATCATCCAGACTTATAAAAACCCTCAGCAGGCATACCTTGATGATCCTGGACGAGTAAGCACGTCTTTCTTTCTTATTGTTCGTATCATCATTTTATACACAAACACAAACCATGGCAAACAAACCCTCATATCTCCGCACTCCAGAGCTATCCAAGGAAACTGTCTTTACAACTGTGGTGTACAGGATTCCTGCTCTAATCTACCTCGGAGACAACAAGATCCTGTCCTTTGCAGAGCGCAGGAAGACTACAAATGATGCCAGCACAGTGGCGCTGCACATGAGAGCAGGAAAGGTGAACAGGAATAAAGGAACCAATCCTGAGGTGACGATTAAGGTGAGCATCTACAGCAACTGGTTTATCTGTATGTTACTTGTGACGACAGTTTTAAACTGAATTAGTGCTAAGTTAATCATTATATTTACATATCTCTGATTTTTTTTTCTTAGTGGTCAGATCTAAATCCAGTTAAGGAGGCACAACTTCATGGATACCGTCCTATGAACCCCTGCCCGGTGTATGAAAAGAACAGCAAAACACTGTTCCTGTTCTTCATCTGTGTCAAAGACGGAGTCACAGAGCAATGGCAGATAAGCAACAACAAAAACGAGACCCATCTCTGCTACATCAAGAGCACTGATGATGGCCAAAACTGGAGTGAGGTGACTGTATTCACTAAAAATGAGTTGGATGAAATCGAGCAGTGGGCCACAATGGCTGTTGTGCCAGGCCATGGTATTCAAATGGAGAGTGGTAGATTGATTGTCCCGCTTTATGCTTATTATAGTGAAAACTCTTCTCGCTTTTCCCTCTGCCTGTACAGTGATGATCAGGGTAAATCTTGGAAATTGGGCAAAAACTTTATAATGAAGTCGGGAGAATGTGAAATGGCAGAGGTGTTTGATGATGAAGGCAAGAGCAGAATCTATTGCAATGCTCGTCATGCAGGGCATCGAGTAGAAGCTGTCAGTGAAGATGGAGGAGAAGAGTTTAGCTCCCTCAGTAAAAAACACCTTAACGACACAGGCAAAGGCTGTCACGGAAGTGTAGTCTCCTTTCCAGATCAAAGTGAAGTGCAGCCAGTTCGTAACAAGTGGCTCCTCTACAGCCACCCGACTGATAAGCACAGAAGGGTTAATTTAGGAGTGTATCTGAACAAATCCCCACAAGATCCAAATGCATGGAACAAACCCTGGATCATCAACTATGGACCCAGTGGTTATTCAGACCTGACTTACATTGATGATGGTTGGTTTGTTTGTTTAATGGAGTGTGGGGAGAAGACAGAAACTGAGCAGATAGCGTGTCGGGTTTTTAGCTACAATGATGTCGAGCAGGCCATTGCAGAGTAGTCTGAGGTGAAGCCTTCTGACTAAACAGCAGAGAGAAAATCGGGGATGCAGCTTCTGTCAATTACATCTCAATACTATTGAACAAACTACCTTTAGATATCAGGGAAGCCAGTTCACTAAATATTTTTAAGAGAAAGCTAAAAATATATCTTTTCACTTTAGCTTTTAATTAGCTCTTCTATCAGTTACTACTGCACTTCTTTTAATAGTTGTATTTTACTTGATTTTATTCTTTTTTTAACCATGTACTATTTTTGTTGTTGTTTTTAGTCTTATATTCCATCTTATATTACATTAATGTTTTTATTTCTTCCTCCTTATATAGTTGAATTTGTAATGTTTTTATTTCTTTTCTGTTCTTTATTTTTAAACATTGCTCTACACTTATTTTATGTTCCTTTAATGTGAATTAATGAGCTATACAAATCATGTTATTATTATTACTATTATGAGTATTTTAAAAAGTCTTTATATTAGACTTTAGACTTTTTCTTGTCACAATGAGTATTTTGATATGCTGTTGTTATGCTACTGATGTAAATTCAACATATATGATATTTAGAGGGAGCTTAATGTTGCTTAATATGTAAAAAAGTTGTTTTATGAGTGGTGAATGGTTTCATTTCTTGTTTGTTTTACAAAGGAAACTGATTTTGCCAAGAAGCAACAACATTAACATCACATCACTACTGTGTTTATCATAATCTAGTCTGTATTATTGTAAGTCTGTAAGAATATTATAGAAAATGCCTGTTTGTTAGAGATCACAGAGATCTGTTGAAATCTGTAGAAATCTGCAGCTGAAAATGAGTCATGGCTTTATTTGATTGTACTTTCATATTTACTGATGCATAAAACAGAACTTGTTCTTTAAATAATAAAATATATTCATATAATGAAAAGTTGTTTCATTGCATTATTGCTCCTGAAAATGATCCATTACAGGTTTGAGAATGAACATCACATATTTCTTAAACAACTGGGATCAAGTTTCCTGTGAGACTGAATATAAAAACAATAACTGCCAATACCTGACTGAAAATCATCTGGCCCAGTCGGCCTTTACCATGTCCCCCTCTAGTGTTTGGGTGGAACATTACCCTTTAACCCAATCAAATACATGGCTCCTACAACAATAATAACCCTCTCATTAGTGTCTGCGAGTCATGGTATCATAGGTTTATCTGCCCAATCAAGCAACAATTGAGGTACGTATTATTCATTTAATGATTTACTTAAACGACTGAAGAGGCTGTTCAGAGATTAGACTTTTAGTTACTTAGAATAAACTGTCATTACAGGTCTGATGCAGCTGAGGATTCATCCAGAGGAGGGCTGCTTTATTCCAGTTTCACTATATAAACATTGAATTTGTGTGTAGACAGCAGACCTGTCCTGATGTGTAGGAGAAACTTAACATTAATTATTGTTATATTCTCATCGATCCTGATGTAACTGTTGCTGCGCCTTGTGCGTAAATGAACACAGCACCTCTCTCAGTTTGGAGATGCACATGATCCTGCTGTCGTGTGATGTTGTAGGTAGGGGAGAACGTGATTGGTTGTCACATTCATTAGATCCCTAGAGGGTACTGTGACAAAGTGTAGGTACTGAAAGGGTGTGATGCTAGTTCTAGCAGGGCCGTTTCAAAGAATTTGGGGACTCCAAACAAAATGGACTTGGAAGACCCCCCCACCCTTTACCACCACTTCCCGCCGACACCCCTGGACCACAGGAAAAAAACCTACGCCTCACCGTCCCACCCCGCCTGCCCAAAGCCTACAGGAACCACAGCATAGACACACTGTTTAAGTTAAACCACACTTTATATAAATAAAATATTTTTGAACAGTGCAAATACTGCTTATTTAAGTTAATAACAAAAGTCATGTTTAAATGTGAACACTTGAATCAAAACACTAACAAAAAAAGCACACATGGTCTTTTTTCTAACAATTTGACAGCGCACACTATCAGTGAGGACTCTTGGCCACTGCGCAGGGTCATCAGCTATAATTACAGAGCTTGTGGTACCTTGTGCTGTAGAGGTAACATCAGTGCTGAGAAGTGGTGCAGAGTCAATTGGTGTTGATGTTGAGACCATGGTACCACTGGATGTAGTGTCTTCCATGTCTTCTTCTTCCTCATGAATGGGAGATGAAGTTGATGGTGCATCTGGGAAAACAATTCAGTGGGTCAACATAGACATTAGGAGGGCCCCATATTAAAAGAAATTGAAATGTCCAGTGAAATGTACAGCGGAAAATATGTTTGACCATTTTATCAATGGGGAAGATTACACGATAACAGAGTTACACTTCTACTACATAATTTGGTGCCACTCAGTGATTATTGAACCGACATTTAAAAACAACATGTCATTTTGTGTGTGCCTAGATGTATTTTAATGGCAAAACAAAAAGATCTAATTAAATTAAGACCTTATATGACTTTGAAGCCAAAATGTGCTCGGTAACGGAATTACAGAAAATGAACACCATTTTTTAACCATAAAACTCGTCAAACATGGGGTTCTCAGAATATAACATTTTAAAAAGTCATATGGAAATGTTTTTATACTTGTTTTCTGTCATATGACCGAAGATCGTATGTCCATGACAAATTTTGAGGCATTTAATATAATATGTCATGGTAACAGAGTTACATGGTAATGGAGTTACAAATGTTTTCTATTAATGAAACAAGATTTCATTGCATGAATTGCTCCAAAAAAACTTTGAAATCAGTACATATTAATTCGAAATAGTATTTATCATCATAATAATCCATAGTTTTAATCATAGATTCATAGAGTAACAAAGGACACAGTTAAAGGTACTAACTGAACAGAGTGTTAATGGAGTTCCTATAAAGTTGCAAAGTTTGTAAACATCATTATGAATGTAATAACTTACTATGCTTATTTTGTTGTATATGCAGCCATAGTATTGCGGTGTTCTCAGCAGCACTCAGTGTTATTGTTAAAGATGCTTTAGTACCATGACATCAGAAACTACACTGGTGATTTCACTCACCTTCATCAGTGGAGGCATCCCGAGGAAGAGGGCTTAGAAATTTAAGCAAAGCACCTTGAGGGAGAAAGAAAAGATATGGTGAGTGAACTGTTGCACCCAATGTGACTCTTGTCGTGTACTGAGATTCACAACCAGCTAAACTCTCCCTTGCATCATATCCTCCAAGGAACAGGCAGGTGTTGTAGTAGGTTAGGATTTATTACAAGAAAGTGTGAAACTGAAATGGACATATAAAACTACAGAAAAGCATTCATTAATAAACAATACAGAATAGCTTGTCGTATATACAAGTTAGCTTATCGGTCAATTCAACCGTCGCTTGAAGCCTGAAATCTACCGTTATTATACGGCATCAATAACGTGCCAACAAAGTTACTCAAAAACGTTGCTAAACGTTACGAATATGTCACAGACATTAGCAGTGTACATTCTAGTAATTATCTATAACATGTTCACTTACTTATATTTCCACTCAAAGGGCTATAAACATATATAACTAACTTAACAACTTCATAAAGACGGAGCATTTTTCCGTTGCCATGACACTACCATATTCTTATTGTGGCGCAGGTAAACTAAGCAACTTCCTGTTACATCACTTCCTGCTGCTTGCTATTGGCTGAGGCCGTGATACCCATAGACATATATACGTATACGTATACGTATATATACGTATATATGTCTATGGTGATACCAACAATAAATGAAAGAACTATGCCCCCTAGTGGCCTACAAGTTCTAGCAGTAAATAACAGTTCCAATACAGTGAGGGTTAGCATTACCATATTTTTTTTTCTGATTTTCATATTTACAAGGAATCCAGCTGCTTTCACAGCTCAGAGCATTCACAGAGATGAAAATACACAATATTGTCATATAATGATAAAAATGCACTTATAGGAATGAGTTTTCCAGTTTATGTCCTCTTGGTGCAGGAGATGTTTTAGGTTGTATTTCAATGAAACGAAATGTAAAGGATTAAAAAATACAGTATATGTACAGGAATTTAAAATGTCATAAAAAAGATGTTAACAAGTCAGTTAATTAAGGGACTATATGGTACAGTTCATAGTTAAGATAATATGTTAAATAAGTTAAGTGTGGTTAAAAATAGATACTACTATATATTTTTTTAATTTCATCGTGTCCTAAATAGTGATTAAAATGCAAATGTCATTGTACTATATTAGTCAATGTGTTAACGTAATACTGAAACATGTCAGCAGAGGGCGCATAGAGTTTGAGAGGAACCTAAAAACCCCACAGAGGCGGCGCTGCACAATAAATCCTGCAGCCGAGCCGAAAGTTGTTAACCTTTTAGAAAAATACATGATCAATGGAAGCTACAGATTACTTTGATGACTGATGATGTCATCGAGCAATGCAATGCGTTTTTTCATGTTTCTCCTGGGATGATTTAAACTTGACATAATAGTCAGATACTAATATTAAATATATTGCGAGCTTCGTTTACCCAAATGTGTAGTAGAAACACTTTATTCTCAGCAGAATAATCCAACAAAGGGTGAAGTGTTTCATTTTCAGCGTAATAAATGAAGCAGTGGGATAAAAAAGGACAGTAATAATCATCAGGGAGGCCATAAAGTGCTGACTCGACTCGGTGACGTCACACAAATTGCACACTTACAACACAAACTCTTCATCACGTTTTAACCTGAGGACAGACTGTAAGAGCTGCACATTTAACACACCTTTCATCCAAGTGCCAGATGATTTTACTAAACTGAAATCGTCTCCCGTTGCTGCTATTCTGTCTTCATTGACTTTCTTCTACAGAGGACTACAGCCCATCACTAACTTACCAAAACCGCTACCGCCATCTAGTGGCGAAAATTAATATCGCTCAACAGATACTTCAGGCGAAATCAGGTGAGTTTGCTTAGAAGTGACACAAAGCATCTTATGTATTAATAACCAGAAAAATAATGGTGGAGGGTCCAACGTAATGACACAAACTAATACAGTAAAAAACAAAGACAAAACATCAGCTGGTCAGTGTGTGCTTGGCCTCTGAAAATACATATAACAAACATATGAACTATAAATACAATGGGGCTCTCCACTAACTATTCTGTTTAACAGCCAGAATTAGCTCTACACACTTTACATATGTTTCTCATTCGTATTTCTTTATAAATAATTATAGGTTTTTGCTTTTGTCAGACTTTTCACTTTCTAAAAGTAGAGGAGTTGGGCTGTAACACAACACAACACACACACACACACACACACACACACACACAACACACACACACACACACACACACACACACACACACACACACACACACACACACACACACACTTTGATACAGACTAAACACTGAATGCTGCTGCTGACAAACCTCAAGAAAAAAACGTGATCCCATTCTCAAAGCTGTTATGGATCATTTTCAGGAATAACAACTTTCCAGTATATGAATATATTTTATTATTTAAAGAACAAGTTCTGTTTTATGCATCAGTAAATATGAAAGTACAATCAAACAAAGCCATGACTAATTTTTCTTCTGCAGATTTCAACAGATTTCAACAGATCTCTGTGATCTCTAACAAACAGGCATTTTCTATAATATTCTTACAGACTTATAATACACACTAGTTTATGATAAACACAGTAGTGATGTGATGTTAATGTTGTTGCTTCTTGGCAAAATCCGTTTCCTTTGTAAAAAAACAAGAAATAAAACCATTCACCACTCATAAAACAACTTTTTTACATAAGCTCCCTCTAAATATTATATGTGTTGAATTTACATCAGTAGCACAACAAAATCAGCATATTAAAATATCATTGTGACAAGAAAAAGTCTAATATAAAGACTTTAAAATACCAATAACAATAGTAATAATAACTTGATTTGTATAGTACATTAATTCACATACAAAGAACATAAAGGAAGTGTAGAGCAATGTTTAAAAAAACAAAATCAGTGTAATATAAGATGGAACTCAAAATAACAAAAGTGGTAATAATAAAATTAGAATAAAATCAAGTAAAATACAACTATTAAAAGAAGTGCAGTAGTAACTGATAGAAGAGCTAATTAAAGTGAAGAGATAAGTTTTTAGCTTTCTCTTAAAAATATTTAGTGAACTGGCTTCCCTGATATCTAAAGGTAGTTTGTTTAATAGTTTTGGGATGTAATTGACAGAAGCTGCATCCCCGATTTTCTCTCTGCTGTTTAGTCAGAAGGCTTCACCTCAGACTACTCTGCAATGGCCTGCTCGACATCATTGTAGCTAAAAACCCGACACGCTATCTGCTCAGTTTCTTTCTTTTCCCCACACTCCATTAAACAAACAAACCAACCATCATCAATGTAAGCCAGGTCTGAATAACCACTGGGTCCATAGTTGATGATCAAGGGTTTGCTCCATTTTTCTGGATGCTCTGGTCCTGAAGTTGTGCCTCCTTAACTGAATTTGGCTCTGACGACTAAGGAAAAAAATCAGATGTGTAAATATAATGGATAACTGGCATTGATTTGGTTTGAAACTGTCGTCACAAGTAACATATAAATAAACCAGTTGCTGTAGATAATTATCTTAATCGTCACCTCAGGATTGGATTCCTGATTCCTGTTCACCTTTCCTGCTCTCATGTCCAGCACCGCTGGGCCGGCATTCTTTGTAGACATCCGTTGCTCTGCAAAGGACAGGATCTTGTCGTCTGCAAGTTTGATTAGAGCAGGAATCCTGTTCACCACAGATGTAAAGACAGTTTCCTTGGATAGCTCTGATAGAAATGAGGGTTTGTTTGCCATGGTTGATGTTTGTGTATGAAATGATGAAGAAGAATGAAAGACGTGCTTACTCCTCCAGTATCATCAAGGTATTCCTGCTGAGGGTTTTGGTCTGGATGATGCAGGGAGGAGTCTTTATTGCTCCATGTGAAACTGTTTTTCTGACTAGGGAAAAACAAATATGCAGAACAAAGGTATTATTCCTGTAATACTGCATAACATGGTGTGCCTGGGACTTTCCAGGTTTGGTTTTCCAGGTTCTATCTGTACATGAGATTGACCCAAGCAGCAAAAATGTATGAGTCGGTTTTTTGGGTATGAAACATCTCAGAAAATACAGACTCTGCTGAGCTTCCTTGGTGTTGAGAGACCATGTATGAGGGTGTTTAAGATGTATTTACCAAGAAATCTAAAAACTATCAACCATGTCAAGAGATGAGCTATTAATTGAATTGGGAATGTGATTTTCTGTCATCTTTCTGAAGTCAACAGGGATTTCATTGTTATTGTGGCACCATCTGCTTAGATCAAGGGTGTCAAACATACGGTGTGCGGGCCAGAACCAGCCCACCAAGGGATCTTTTTTTTTTTTTTTTTTTAAGTATTTGTTTATTTGTCAGGGACAGTGCATATCAATAAACATTCCTGTAAATATGGCAGAATTATCCCAAAGGCTAGTTTTCATGTGTAGGCCCTGACCAGGTGAGAATTGGCAGCCTAAACTAACTGCATAAACAGGGACAGACATAAGAAAAACAAGTGTAAGAAACCTGATAAAAATAACACTAAGGCAGGTCCAGTGAAGATAAAAAGATTTTTAAAAAGATAAAAACGTAAGATAAAAACATACGGATGACAGGAGGGCAGTTCCAACTGTTTTGTCAAGTGATGAGACCATCCTGATTAGTGCTGACAGATTCAGAGATTGATAAACCATGTTCTTAATTCTCTGGAAAAGGACCTGTTTCCTCTTGTGACTTCTCTGGTAATCTGATTTGAATGTAGTCACTGACGCACAAAGCTACTTTATCATGTTTTCCCAGCTTAAAAGATAATATTTTTCCAGTATGTTGCAGTGGTGAAAGCTATTAGGGTTTCTTGTTTAGGGTTTTCATGGTTTGCTTATATCCTCTTGTGACCCAGCCCATTCATTTGTGTCCTTTATAATGGACATTTTGTTCACCTGTATCTTTTTTTTCTTCGGTCAAACGTGGTGGAGGTTCTCAGATGTTTTGGGGTTACTTTGCTGCTTCTGGCACCAAATACCTTGAATGTGAATGGTATCATGAAATCTGATGACTATTAAATAATTTTGTGGCGCAGTGTAGTGCCCAGTATAGGAAAGCAGTGTCTCTACCAGAGGTCATGGGTCTTCTAGCAGGACAATGACCCAAAACACTCAAAAATGGTTAATCCCAGAGAAAACCTGTGCAGGGATCTCAAACCAGTAGTTGGGAGAAGGCATCCCTCAAATCTGAAAGAACTGGAGCAGTTTGCAAAAAAAGAGTGGTCTAAAATACCAGTAGAGATGTGTACGAAACTGGTTCATGGTTACAGGAAGCAGTTGATTTCAGTTATCCTTTCCACAAGGTGTGCTACCAGATATTAAGCTGAGGGTGCCAATATTTTTTGCCCAGTTCATTTTTTGAGTTCTATATGACATTTTTATCATTTCTGACTTTTTTTCTCTGTTTTCTTTTTTTTGTTTTTGTTCCAATGCAAACAAAAGAAATACACGTGTGAATACCAAAACATTTGTAAGTGGTGCATTATCTGACAGAAGTGCAGGGGTGTCAATATTTTGGCAATGACTGTATCCTAAGAACAACAATTGTTTTTCTAATGATGAAATATAATACTCTGGTGGTTTTCTTCAGTTAGTGAGAAAACAAGAAAAGAAAAACAAGGACAAGATGCCTGGAGCAGAAATCCATGAAAGGTTTAACATTAATTTATGGGGAGAAATATCAGAGAAAACACTTTTTCCAACATGGAGTCATTCTTCAGTCATTGCAGCAACTTGATCCCAGTTGTTTAATAAATGTGTGATGTTTATTCTCAAAGCTATTATGGATAATTTTCAGGAATAAAAATGCAAAAAAAACAACTTTCCATTGTATGACTGTATTTTATTATTTGAAGAACAAGTGCTGGTACAATATATACATCAGTAAATATGAAAGTCTTTCATATTTAAGCTGCAGATTTCAACTGATCTCTGTGACCTGTAATATAATCAATATTGTCTATAATATTGTTACAGACTTAACGAAATCCAGACTAGTTTATGATAAACACAGTAATGATGTCATGTTAATGAGTCACTGTTATTGCTAAGCTTTGTTTGCATTTCCATTCAAGACAAAGCTTCTCCCTGCCGTTGTTTCTTGGCAAAATCATAAAACAACTTTTTTTACATGCAAAGTAACATTAAGTTCTAAATATCGTATGTATTTTGAATTACACATAAAATCATAGCAAATTTTAATATTCATTGTGACAAGAAAAAGTCTTATGAAAAGCCTTTTTAAAATACTCATAATAATAATGATGTTATCTTGATTTGTATGGCACCGTTTATGTAATATACACTAAGTGCCTCACATAAAAGGAACAGAGAAGAAAGAGGAAAGAAATAAAAAACATTACAAATACAATTATATAAAGGCTGATTTATGCTTCGAGGCAGGGCAGGAGTGCAGCGGAGAGGGAGGGAGGGATCTGACAGTTGTACTTCAAATTTGATGCTAAGTTCTCTCTCTCCTCAAAGTTACCAACTGCAGCTTTAAACCATAACATGCAGCATTACTATAGCAACCACACAGGCACAACTCAGTTTACATAGCTCTTCTGATAACAGCTATAGCATCAAATTCAAAATTGATACAAAAGGAAAGAAAAAACAATTCATATAAGGTATGCATCAAAAGCATAATCCTCTTGGCATGGGTATGTCTGCTTGGCTCCTGAAAAAGAAAAGTACAAAATTAATATAGAAGTACTTTAAATACAGTGGGGCTTTTAATCTAACTTGACTTAAAATGTATGCCTAAATGTTTGTTTGTTTTTTTATGTGAAATTATTGTGTAGGAGCCATGTATGTGATTTGAATAAAATGGTAATGTTCCTCTCAAACTCACGGTAAAGACCCAGCTGGGTGCAGGTTCTTTAAAGACCGTGTAAAGTGAATTCAGACATTTTCTTCTAAACACATTAAATAGGTCATAAATGTATTTCTAAAAGAAGGTGTAAAAAAGCATTTCAACCATTTAGATTTGAATTGTGGACGTCGAGAGGAGCCAGATGAGGTGGTTCGGGCATCTAATTAGGATGCCTCCCGGACGCCTCCCTGGTGAGGTGTTCAGGGCACGTCCCACCGGTAGGAGACCCCGGGGAAGACCCAGGACACGCTGGAGAGACTATGTCTCTCGGCTGGCCTGGGAACGCCTCGGGGTCCCCCGGGTAGAGCTGGACGAAGTGGCTGGGGAGAGGGAAGTCTGGGCTTCCCTGCTTAGGCTGCTGCCCCCGCGACCCGACTCCGGATAAGCGGAAGAAGATGGATGGATGGATGGATGGATTGTGGAGCTAGGCTTCACAAATTGTGTTTCAACATTTCTGTGTTCAGGATTTAGTGATTAGCATAAACCCGCCCCTGCTGCTGTAGAGGTATAAATACATTCAGCACACACTACTACTACTACTACAGTCTACAGTTAGCTGAGTTAGCCGCTGAGTTAGCCGCCGAGTTAGCTGCTGACCTAGCATCCGTGTTTCTGGTAGAGGTGGTGACTTTGATTGACAGGTGACACTTGGTAGGGGGTGCGGTTTCAGTGGACTCGGCGGCCACGCCCACAGCGTTTGGGAGCAGAGAAAGAGGCTGATTTTCACACAACTTCGAAACCTAATTTCATATATTTGGCGATTTTTTTAATCATTCAAATTTGGCAGGGTGGTTAACAACACACTTTTCTGTGGTATGTCAAACTCAGAACACATATTTATTCTTACTTTACACAGACTTTAAGTTAATGCCAGTTATCTCAGGTTTTACAGATGGAAGGAGGCAAACAGTTTTTGACTGCTCAGGTGTGAAGGGCTATTTTTTTGTTCAGTTTATTGTAAAAGGATTATGAAAGTTACAATGTTCAAGAAGGACATTTTGGAAAGAAAATGAATCCATATTCTTTCATCAACTGGAAAAGACTGAATGGCCTTTCATTCAGTTATGTCTTAACAGTTGCAGCCATTTGCAATTGGTAGTGGCAGTGTGTGTAGAGCTTAGTCACTACAGATTGCAATCTTGAGTCCAAATGGTTGGATGGATTTCTGGTTTACAATTTAGTTCAATTATTTATTTTGCGATAAATTCTGTAAAATCTGTAAGCTTTATAGCATGACTGTGACTTTTAGGGATAGGGTTAAAGCATCCACTGCATAGTTAATCCTGTTGATTCCACCAAGTACTAACAGAATTACCTCACGTTACACACATATTACATATGTTTCTCATTTATACTGCTTCATAAATAATTACAGGGTTTTGCTTTTGTCGGACATCTTCAGCCCATCTGTGAACACATTTACACTTTAAACTGTATCTGAACAACTCCATCTGCACTTTGCACTTTTGGAGATTCACGAATTCAAACTCAAGCTTTATGTTGCCATAAACTCACCAAATCAGTAATTATGTGATTACACAAATATGAATAGTCTGAAATATTTTATGACATCATAACCTAAAATACAACAAACACAAGACATTTACCCATTTCTATAAACAGTCATCTTTACCAAAACACAACTAAATGCTGCTTTCTCTGTCAGGAGGCTTGTGTTTGTTTTGTTTTTGATTAAGTTAGGTCTCCACTTTTTACACCATTCATTAAATCATGTTGACATTGCTTGCAAAGTGTCAGTCATATACACAAATATTATCAGCATCTTGAAACACATTGATTGATAAATGCACTGTTATAATAGCAACCTGCCGGGCACGCAGGTGATCGAGTGCTTAGAGCGCATGCCATATAAGCAGCCAACCCCGGTTTGAATCCTGATCGAAGGTCCTTTGCTACATGTCACACCCCCCTCTCTCTCCCATGTTTCCTGTCGGTCTATGCCAACAAAATCTTAAAAAATAAAAATAATAGCAACCTGCCGTAGTGACATTCTTGAATTTCAAAGGGAATGAGAGATGACACTCTGATTGGTTTACCGCATGTTACGCCCAAACACACCTATGAATAATGAGGGGACTTAAGCGCAATCCCCTTGACCCATGCACTGAATGCACTGATCATTTTTCCACCGTATAGCAAAAGTAGATTTGGACACACCCCTAAATGCATGTACACCACTTGCTTCATACCATGTGCTATAGATGGTTAAAATAGGTTCCTAAGAGTTACCTAGGAATGGATGTTAGATAGAACAGCGTCTTGAAAGAATCAATCCGAGGTGGCCGCGTTGCTGGATTACATCGGATCCCAGCTGGACCTGGCACCTGTCAAAAAACACACAGATGTACACAAGATAAAAGAGCTCTTACTGTCTTAAAAACAGTGTTGCGCATAAACAGTCCTTATCCTAAGTTTTACAGACTACAAAAACACAATATAACTCCAGCTAGGAGCTGTAACACAGGATCATTCAAGGACAACATATGAGGTGATTTTGATGTTGAAGAAAAGTAAAGTAGATTTTATTGATTCAAGTGTCTGTCAGTGTGGATACAAGTGACAGAAAAGATCAATGTAAATATGATCAGCTAACAAAACAAACCTCTGAAACCAGAGATGTACTGAATCAAAAAACAGTTATTCCTTGTCTACAAAGGTCACATAGCAAAGCAGCACATTAACCAATATTATAGTATTGAGTGTATCACAGTAGCAGCAGCAGGAGAACTTGGAGGCAGTTTGTCTCAGTCAGGATGTTTTATGGGCTGCACAGTGCAGCATTGTGTTCATATTTTCTCTACTGTGGGACGTTAAAATACCAACAATGTATAACGGTCGCCTCTCCAATGCAACCAATTTACATCATCAACCCAAAGTTCATGGTTCACGTAGTGTAATGGCAGCCTCCATATGTCAATATATGTTTTAAACATTGAGGATTTTTAAATGAGGAAAATATTTCAATATTCAATATTTCAGACTCTGACAGACACAAAGAGAAAAACCACCAGAGTGGTAAATTACAACATTTACCATCTAGTTACATCAAATGTTGGATAAACACAAACTTTGAAGTAGATATTAAAAAAGTTCAGAAAAATTGATTCTTTTCAAAAAGTGTGTGAAAGAATGTATAAACAGGTTAAAGGTTTGACTCACCGCCTGAATGAAGACAAGGGTGAATCATCACGTGATCCACCATCCATATACACTAGTCTTCTAAAAGTGTTGGTGTAAAACAGAAAATTCAATTATCATTATTATTATTATTATTATTATTATTATTATTATGACACTCAGAGCAAACTGATGGATGATAATTAATGAGATTAGGAAAATAGAAGGACTGACTCCTGATGAAAACTTCTCTGTTAACTAAGATGAAGTTTTAATCATTTAATAAAACACACTTTTCTTGTCATGAAGATAGAAATCAAACTAAAGCAAACCAGATCAAGAAAGACCAAAAATAAAAGTTTATCAAGACCCAATATGACAATTTTAACCATCCAGACACAACTGCTGGATAAAAATCCATCAAATAGACATCAGAAGAGTTCAGGAAAATAATATTCTGTTCATACTGAATCATTTCTGGTCCGAACATTTGAGCTCATTTTGATGTAGAAGAAAAGTAAAGTAGATTTTATTGATCCAAGTGTCTGTCAGTGTGGATACGAGTGACAGAAAAGGTCAATGTAAATATGATCAGCTAACAATACAACCTCTGAAACCAGAGATGTACTGAATCAAAGAACAGTTATTCCTTGTCTACAAAGGTCACATAGCAAAGCAGCACATTAACCAACATACACATTAACATTACAAAGTTACATGATGGTGACTTACAGATTCAGCATTGAATGACTGGACATTGTGGTCGATATGGAGCTTGGGCTGTAAAACACACACACACACACACACACACACACACACACACACACACACACACGCGCAGGTATTGAGTGTATCACAGCAGCAGCAGCAGGAGAACTTGGAGGCAGTTTGTCTCAGTCAGGATGTTTTATGGGCTGCACAGTGCAGCATTGTGTTCATATTTTCTCTACTGTGGGACGTTAAAATACCAACAATGTATAACGGTCGCCTCTCCAATGCAACCAATTTACATCATCAACCCAAAGTTCATGGTGCACGTAGTGTAATGGTAGCCTCCATATATCAATATATGTTTTAAACGTTGATGAAAATATTTCAATATTCAATATTCAATATTTCAGACTCTGACAGACACAAAGAGAAAAACCAGCAGAGTGGTAAATTACAACATTTACCATCTAGTCACATCAAATGTTGGATAAACACAAACTTTGAAGTAGATATCAAAAAAGTTCAGAAAAATTGATTCTTCTAAAATAGTGTGTGAAAAATGTATAAACAGGTTAAAGGTTTGACTCACCTACTGGGTGAAGACCAGAATGAATTAACACGTGATCCATCTTCCTTGTTGTTCTCCTCCATGTCCAGTCTGCAGTAAATAATAATCATTGTTATAATCATATAATATACACTTGTCTCAAGTGTTGGAGTAAAACAGAAATCATTATTATTATTATTATTATTATTATTATGACACTCAGAGCAAACTGATGGATGATCATTTATGAGTTTATAAAATAGAAGGACTGACTCCTGATGAAAACTTCTCTGTTAACTAAGATGAAGTTTTAACTATTTAATAAAACACACTTTTCTTGTCATGAAGATATAAATTAAACTAAAGCAAACCAGATCAAGAAGTTTATCAAGACCCAACATGACCATTTTAACTATCTAGACACAACTGGAGGGTGTTCCAGGTAGGAGGTCCAACAAACTTTGAGTGTAACCCTGAACTCTGAGTTGACGTACTCTGAGATGGGAAACTCTCTCTTAGGGCTTTCACACTGCAGGGCTCCGGCACGGTTCTGGTTCTAGCACTAGTTTGGTTTGAACCTTGGTGCTGTCTGGCGAACCAGCCCGCCTTCACACCAGTTTTTGTCTTTTAAGTGGAACCAAAGTGGGAGGACGTCATTCCGCGTCACACAGGCGGAAGTAAACACAGCAACGGCCAGAGCGGCCCTAGCAACGGCAAGATGGCTGGTCGTGTTGACTATATACGAGCGTTTGTGTTGCTACTGCAGCTGTTTGTTCGCATACAACACAAAACTATGCAGCAACTGATAATGACAAGACGTAGAAGACGGTCACGGAGAAGGCGAATGGTATGTAAAAATTATATAACGGTCGTAACGGTAACAGACGCAGCTAATGTTAGCCTGGCTAACTGTGAACTGTGGTTCGCAAGGACGAACCAACTATTTTTGGTTCCACTGCGAACCGACTTTTCAGGCACCGAACCAGTTCTTTTTTCAGTCTGAACGCGCCGGCCGGTTCAAAGTTACGTTCGGGAACCAGAACCGTGCCGGAGCCCTGCCGGTGTGAAAGCCCTATCTGAGTATCCGGTTCCAGAACAGCTGATCTGAATTAGTTCAATCAACTCTGAGTATGTACACCTTGAGTTTGGCGCGTGCGCGGCTACTATAAAAAGCCATCATCAATGGAGCCCCGATACCTTGATTCACCATGGCAACTACTGAGAAAACAAGCTCGAGGTACGTCACCTCACTGTAACTGTAGCTCCCCCTGCAGGCCTGTGGCGAATATGATCATATATGTCATAAAAAGTAACACCGCTGCAGACGCTAAGGAGAGAGAAGCAGCATGGGAGAAAACTGCTGCCTGAGTCAATGCTTAAGTTTTAATGCACCACTCCACTGACTAACTAACACATACCTCACTTAAAATTGTAGAATTCAAGTGAAAAAGTGGTGTAACACATTTGGAAGCAGGTAAAAATGAAATAAAAAAACATAATTCAGGAAAGTAAGGCACATTTTGCTGGGCTATGATTGTACCTCGCTTTGATTTTATTCATAGATGACGTAGGCTATTAAACAAAGTAAATATTAATTCAGTGGCTATTTCAACATGTAGTAATTTAAACCCCCAACAGAAAGCTGTTTAACACATATGTCCTCTCATCTAATATCCTGCTTAGTAGATTAACATTTTACACTATTTTACTTATTATACATATTGGACTCATTGATTTTAAGACTAAAATGTGACAATGTGTACAATAAAATACTTCCTAAAAATAAGATGAACAAGAAGGCAGATATGGCCGGAGAACGTTAAGAAATGATTGAGTGTAATGAACAGTGATACTGCATCTCCAGACATAAGGCATTGTGAATTAATTCTGCCTCAATATCTATCAGATTGTGAAGAAACGGAGCATCCATGTCTGGCAGCTTGCTTCAGGTAAGAGGAGACAGATAGAAACTCAGAGTTTCTTAAAGAAAACCTGCCAGCGAGCAGGTTATGTTCACAGAGTCAGTTACCATGGTGACTCTCTTATGTTACAGTGCATTGTAGTGATGTCAAATGTTTGCAGTGGTCTTCAGTCCCAGTCTGTTTACACTACAGCGAGATAAACATGGAGGAGAGGAGAGAGTGTCTATGCTAACAGAGAGAGTGTGTTATAGAGAGCTCTGCTTTCTGTCAGCAGCTGTTTGGATCAAACTATCGTTGTATGATAAAACATATTCTAATAAAAATCATTTCAGATCTATCGTATGCTTTATACATGATGAGATTATATACAAGGTAACATCATAAACTGGTAAAAACAAAACAACAAAAACTGATTCTTCTCAAAAAGTGTGAAAGAATTTATAAACAGATTAAAGGTTTGACTCACCCACTGTCTGAAGACAGGCATGCTTCAAAGTCCCTGCAGCTCCACGCCAGGCCCGACCTGCAGCAAGTAATAATCATTGTTATAATAATATATAAATATGGAGGAAATAAAATGAAATTTGATGAAATGGAAACAAACATGTTCTTCTTCAGTGTGTGATATACATCAGAGAAATCATATAATGGAGAATTTAGTATCACACTGACAAGTGCAGACAGTAAAGATGATTATAAAGTGATTGCAGATAAAATCAATGTCAGATTTATTATTGATTCTGTTTCCACTGAATGATTTTAATGATGTTGACAGCTTCACCAGATGGATTCTTACTGTTTGTTTGATAAATGATAATAAAAAGGAAAAAGTGATGTAACATGCTATCAAATGTTCAAAGGCTAATAAAAGACTAAACCTCTTTTATAAAGATGCTGCTTAATATTTTATTCATCATAACCAATAATATTTATTACAATCAGACAGAAAACAGAGATTAGCTCGGCTCTGTTTTCTGTACTGCAGCTCAATCACATTTAAGAACATTTTAAATCAACACAAGTTTAATAAATAGTTTTTATTCTCAACTTTGTCAGTTTTTATCTTCCCTTAAGTCCAAATGTTTACTTTAATAAATGTAATTAACATTTAGTTTGTAGTAAAGACTATTCTGTTTTTATTCCTCTTCTCTTTCCTCACCTACCTCTCTTCCTTTTTCCTCCTTTCCTTCTCACTAACTGGCTCATGTTTTTTCTTCTTCTAGTTCAACTGGTCCACTCAAGCCTTATTTAACAGCTGCTCTCCTTCTCACTCATTCTTTCACTTTCACATGAGGCAGCAGACCTGCTCAGAGCTTTTTATCCTTTTCTTCTCTTTACTTCTTATCGTATGTACATGTTAGTTTAACTGACATCATCATTATCCTTATTTTAAGATATGGAGCTATCATTTGATTTATTGTGTCAGTTTGATCTTGTATTTGTTTTCTTTCAGACTTGAAGACTCGTGTGTTTGTAATTTTATGTAAATGAGTTTTTTTCTTTTTCTGTGTGAGAGAGAGTCCGAGAAGCAAAATGAGTCTCATAACAGCAGCATCAAAAATATGTGACAGTTTGTTGTTTGATGTTTGTAATAAAGTCATTTACTAAATCACACAGAACAAGCTACGATACATCAAGTATACTCAATATATCACCAACACATCATTTAAATATTTGATGACATTATTGATACTTTTGAATTTTGATCTCAAATGCTCTGTGTGTGTGTGTGTGTGTGTGTGTGTGTGTGTGTGTGTGTGTGTGTGTGTGTGTGTGTGTGTGTGTGTGTGTGTACAACATTTTTAAAAATACAGTAACATTTTATTCTTAGTCTTACTTCTTATTAAAGTCAACTTCGTCAGTCCATGATCTGTTTTTATACTTCAAGGTGGATCCAGAGGAAGTTTTGTTATCCTGAAAGACTCTGACAGACACAAAGAGAAAAACCACCAGAGTGGTAAATTACAACATTTATCATCTAGTCACATCAAATGTTGGATAAACACAAACTTTGAAGTAGATATCAAAAAAGTTCAGAAAAATTGATTCTTTTCAAAAAGTGTGTGAAAGAATGTATAAACAGGTTAAAGGTTTGACTCACCGCCTGAATGAAGACTGGTTTGAATCATCACGTGATCCACCATCCATATACACTAGTCTTAAGTGTTGGTGTAAAACAGAAAATTCAATTATTATTATTATTATTATTATTATTATTATTATTATTATGACACTCAGAGCAAACTGATGGATGATAATTAATGAGATTAGGAAAATAGAAGGACTGACTCCTGATGAAAACTTGTCTGTTAACTAAGATGAAGTTTTAATCATTTAATAAAACACATTTTTCTTGTCATGAAGATAGAAATCAAACTAAAGCAAACCAGATCAAGAAAGACAAAAATAAAAGTTTATCAAGACCCAACATGACAATTTTAACCATCCAGACACAACTGCTGGATGTAAATCCATCAAATAGACATCAGAAAAGCTCAGGAAAATAATATTCTGTTCATACTGAATCATTTCTGTTCCGAACATTTGAGGTCATTTTGATGTTGAAGAAAAGTAAAGTAGATTTTATTGATCCAAGTGTCTGTCAGTGTGGATACAAGTGACAGAAAAGATCAATGTAAATATGATCAGCTAACAATACAACCTCTGAAACCAGAGATGTACTGAATCAAAGAACAGTTATTCCTTGTCTACAAAGGTCACATAGCAAAGCAGCACATTAACCAACATACACATTAACATTACAAAGTTACATCATGGTGACTTACCGTGGTGTCACTGACTTATTGACCACCATCTTGCGTTTTCTCTGCTGACTCTCTTGACTGTAACACAACACACACACACACACACACAGACACACACACACAGACACACACACACAGACACACACACACAGACACACACACACACACACACACACAGTATAATGTTATTGCTGATTTCTGACTCAGGAACAGAGAACAGTCATTTTAAACATTTAGAGATCCTCATCTCACTCTGAGCTTTAGTCTGACTGTCATCATGTTTCCCACACAGAGGGGTTTCAGAGGGATGGACCCCTCCTCTGTCTCCTCACACTGAATGTTGCTGTTAATGAGTTATAATTATCACCCCACCTTCTCTACAGATATTAATCTTGTCTGATTGTAGCTGTGAAGTTCACTGCACTACTTTATATGACCACTAGATGTCCTCAGTTAGTTTGTCTTTATCAGCAGTGGTAACTTTATTAATCAATCAGAATCTGTTTGTTTGCACATTTAACAGATCAGCTGTCAGTCAGACTCAGCTTCTCTCCATTTCCTCACTAATCACTGAGTACATGAGGGCTGAGAGCAGTTATCAATCACATGACTGATATTTCTACAATTAATGTTAGATACCAACTTTTAAAACATGATATACACACTGATCTGACATCTGGTCTGTGTGTCAGGCAAAATATACTATCAAATAGTAAAGAGTATAACATATAAAAATCCAACATGAGACACATGATGTTGGCTAATATTAAATTCCACATTTATCTAATTTTATATTTAACGATATCATCATTATCTTAGGTGCTGCTCTATTGGATGGATTGCCTGGATTTTTTCCAAAAATGTTCATGATAAATAAATAAATGTCTTTGGTGACCCCCTAAATTTTTCTAATAATTATAATTTCTCTTTCTCTTTATAACTCATGAATGAGGTATGATTTCATCTAAGTTTGGCCTATTGAACATACATTCTCAAAGTCAGTGTTAAACTTGTGGTAATGAGTTAAAAAGAAGTTGGCTAAAAAAGTTTAACACAGAAGTGGGTGATAATTTAAACCCGGAAGGACAAAAGTTGCATGTCCTTGGGAAGAAAACAATCATTATTCTGGAATCTAAAACACAAAGCTGAAATGAGAAACTGTGTCCAAGCGAGATTTAGGGAACATCATTCACACTTATATTTGTTGTAGTGGACTACTGTAATGAACTCTTTACTGGTCTCCTCAATAAGACCATTACAGTTATAACTCATTCAAAATGCTGCTGCTAGAAAACTGATAAACACCAAGAGCAGAGAACACATCTATTAGATTCTTAGACACTTGCACTGGTTTCCAGTTCAGTATTAAATAAAACCCTTTTTAATATCTGCTCGTCACTCAATGATCTAGACCCAAAATATTTCACACATATGTTTGATGAGTACGAGCTTTCAGACCTGCAGGGACTGGTCAGTTAGTGGAGCTCAGAGTTCAAACCAAATGTGGTGAAACAGCTTTTAGACATCTTGCTGCTCACTGCTGGAATCAGCTCCTACTGGAAGTAAGACTTACCCCCAACTGAAAACACATTTAAAACTAAAGACTGATCCCTTTTCCACTGTTTTTAATTAATCCATTTTATAATACTTTTACTTATGTTAGTTAATAATTCAAATCCAACATGATACATATTATTTTAACTGTATTTAAAGAGGAAATACCAAATTCAACATTAATTGAAATAAAGGAAAGAGGTCCAGGTGTTTCAGAGGAACTAAGAGGTTAATATCTGCAGCCATCAAGTCCCAGAAAACACAATAAACAAGACTGTCTGTGGATTATTATATGGTAGGATTATCTGCCCCGGGATCAGATAAGCCTACGTATATATGGGCAATAAAATATTATTTCAATCATATACTTAAACGACTGAAGAGGACTTTAGACCTTTAGTTAGGTAAAATTAAATTAACTGTTATGACAGTCTTACAGTTTGGGATTCATCCTGAGAAGTTCTGCTTTATTCCAATTTCACTGTATAAACACTGAATCATACTAGATAGCATATTTGTTGTACGTCAAGCAAAAACGTAACATTAATTAGTTACATTCTGATCGATCCTGTTGGCGTATTTCTGAAGTCCTTCTGAAGTTGAATTATGGACAAATCTGTGTGCTGAAATGTGGAGAAAAGCCTTTAGCATTGAATACAGCCTCTGCTTGTCGTTAAACAACTTGTCTGCATCCTTGATACATCCATGACCTTTAGTCTGCGTCTATTTTCTGCTTCGCCACATTTCTGATGACAAAAACTGCAACTACATACAAACTCTGAATCAAACCACAACGTAACAATTTTTCTTTTGATTAGTTAAACGCGTCAAAATGAAAATGAGAGGAAATCATAATGATTGAACGACTAATCCAAATATTATTGTAGGTCTACTGCTGAAAAATAAAATGATACACTGCGCTTTAACTGTTGGTTTCTACTGATAAACCCCTTAATATGATATATTAAAACTGGTAATAAGATTCATTAAAGTATATAAAAAGCATATTACAATACCTTTAAAGGGTGAAACACACGGCCTGTCCTGTCACAGGAGCCAAAGTCAACTGCTGCAGTTCAACAGCAGAACCAGTTAATGGAAACCAGTATACCTTATGGTTTCCCCACCTTTTTTTAATGTAGTCCACAGCTGACCTTTGAGCAGACAGAAGTGGAAAATAAGTCATAAAAAAATAATCTCATGTGACTACGCATCTCATTTGCACCTAAGTAAAACATTTCCACACATACTTTAAAATATTTTGTATATTTTGGATTTTATCAGTTGCATCTTCCAGTTTATGTTGAGTAAGTACGACTATTATATAATAATAGTGAACATTTTAAAGTTTTATTTGATGAAGAGAAGAGATTCATTACTGTTTTCCTTGGTTATTAACATCACACATAAGGTTTTTAAAATGACCAAGATTTCTATCAAAGAATAGGCCAATTCTACCAGTTTCCTGGTTTCAACTGACTACTGGTAGAACTGGATATCTATTCATTTGTACGTGCCTTATCCTCAGTCTAAAAGGATAATTCACGTACAAATGAATAAATAACTCTCTTTAAATAACTTTACTGTCTGCATCCTTAATACATCCTGATTGCATCTATTCTGCAACTCTAGCAGAAGTCCACTGCTGCAGCCCAAGGCAAATAAAAAACTGCTATAATAAAGTTAAGTACAGTTAAAGTACACTTTTGCCGTGTAAACAGCCTTTGATTAGTCAACTCATCCCAGCTGTGTTCATCAACTCACCTGGTGCTGCTCCTGCTGAACCAGCTCTGCCCAGCTTCTCTCTCCTACAGCTCACTGCCTAAACTACGCCCACCTCCACACACCAAAAACACAATATCTGTCAAACTACAGATTATAAATATTGGATCACCTCAGATGCTTGAGGAAATTCCAGATATAATCTTAAATACTGATGAATTTCTACTCCTTTCCACTGCCTGGTATAGAAAACAGCACCAAACAGGATCAGAGGGCCTTCATAGAGAGGTTCATTCAGCTGAATATACAACAGGTGGTGTTTTAACCTGCATAAAGTATATTTACACCAGGCGCTGCAGTGATAAAGCTTAGAGAATCATAACTGCACAAAACAAGGGGTCCAGGGTGTCCTCCACCATTAACATGTTTTTGATTGAATCCCATTTCCTGTATTTTACACATAGATTTAGGGACTATGGTGATACAAAATCCAGGAAATAATAAAGTTGGTCATAATAAAAGTATAACACCACCTACTTGGACTGGATTAGCTCAGAGAGGACAAAGTCTCTTTAAAAAACAGTTTCAGAATTATTAAAGTTTTATTGTGTTTAGGAAAATGAAATAAAGGCAGATTTCACAGCTTTTTTCATAGCTCAAGAAAGAGAGAAGGAGGGAAGGAGGAAGGACAGACGGAAGAAGGAAGGGAGGAAGGGAGGAAGGGAGGAAAGAAGGAAACGTCAAACAGACGGGGTCAATACAAAATGCTCAAAATCATGTGTGGGTCACAGCATACATCACACACACACACTTATAAATGCATGCAAATAAAAATATGTAGTGCATGAAGGGTTAACGGAGTGTAAAAGTGTTATATGTCCCTCATGTAATGTAGTGCAGCAGAAAAATGCTTCTTTCTACTGAACATGAAGGAGACGAGAGGAAGAGCTGAGAGCAGAAGAGCAGCAGTAGATATTGTTGGGTGTGTTGACTTTGTTTCCTGTTGCAGTGGAGGAGCTCGTCTCTTCTTTTCCTCTGATAAAAAAAAACAACACAGAAAATAATTTGTACAGCACAGTTTAAGTTTCTTATCTTTTAGTTTCTGACAGATCATATTCAACATATTTTTCACTTTCAAGGCATTTGCCCATTTTTATACACATTTACCTTCTTGATAAAGCTTGTAGTTAGGTCTTGCAGTAAAACGGAGCTGAGCTAACACACCTCTCTCTCTCTCTCTCTCTCTCTCCACCACCACTTAGTACAACCTCAGTAATAATCAAAGTAGAATTATCACTTTCACAAAAAAGTAGCTCAGTTTCTGCCCAGTGACAGGTTTCTAAGGGCAGAGTGACCATTGTGCATATTATACACACCATGTAAAGAGACACTTGGCTGTTGTGATTCTAGAACGCTGTGATTCTAGATTCTAGAACACTGTGATTCTAGAACGTTGTTATTCTAGAACGCTGGGATCGTAGAACGTTGTGATTCTAGAACGCTGGGATCGTAGAACGTTGTGATTCTAGAACACTGTGATTCTAGAATGTTGTGATTCTAGAACGTTGTGATTCTAGAATGTTGTGATTCTAGAACGCTGTGATTCTAGAATGTTGTGATTGTAGAACGTTGTGATTCCAGAATGTTGTGTTGCTAGAACGCTGTGATTCTAGAACACTGTGATTCTAGAACGTTGTGATTCCAGAATGTTGTGTTGCTAGAACGCTGTGATTCTAGAACGTTGTGATTCTAGAACGCTGTGATTCTAGAACGTTGTGATTCTAGAACGCTGTGATTCTAGAATGCTGTGATTCTAAAACGTTGTGACTCTAGAATGCTGTGATTCTAGAACGTTGTGATTCTAGAACGCTGTGATTCTAGAACGCTGTGATTCTAGAATGTTCGTCTTTAAACCTGAAAAATCCTGTTGATCAGCTGAAATTCAGGCCCTGTTTCTAGATGTGAATACATATATGTGTGTGTGTGTGTGTGTGTAGGTATTCCTCATGTTGTGGGGACTTGCCTCCTTTATGGGGACAAAAAGCAAGTCCCCTTTATGTGAATCATTAATCATAGCATGAAGACTCAGTTTAAAGCTATAAGGCTACTTGTGTCACTGTGTGTGTGTGTGTGTGTGTGTGTGTGTGTGTGTGTGTGTAAGAAATATTAGATAACACAGAAAAATTTCACTGTAAAGTCTTACTTACTTCTTTTAAAAGTACATCCTGTCTTCTTTTGACGACATCTTATACAGGGACTCGCTGTCCACAAAGACACACACAGAAGAAAAGAAAAGCCAGCAGAGTGACAGAAATTAGAGCATTTACCATCTCTAGCCACGGAAGAAGGTATCAAAAAAGTTCATAAACTGTGTGAAGGAATGTATATACAGCTTAAAGAGGCTCACCGACTCAATGAAGGCAGGACTGAATCAGCAGGTGTTTCAAAGTCCTTCTTGAAGTCCGGCTGGCTGCAAGTAAAAATCATTGTTATGATTATATATAAATATGGATGAAATAAAAAGAAATAGCTTGAAATGGAAACAAAATTCTGCTTCTTGTACAAATACCTTTTATTAAACTTTAATCCAGAGGAACCCCAGCTGTCCACAGAAACTCTGACAGATACAAAAAGAAAAGAAACCCGAGAGAGAAATTAGAACATTTACCATCTAGTCACATCAAATGTTGGATAAACACAAACTTTGAAGTAGATATCAAAAAAGAATGAATGAATGTTATAATAATATATAATCAGGGATGAAATAATTGGAAATGGAAACAAAATTCTGCTCCTTGTAATGTACGAATGCAAGATGCTGGTCTATTATGAAAGTTCAATCCCCACATTTCAACGGAAAGGATATATCGGTACTTTAGACTGCATACAGTTGGCACCAGTGTGTGTGTGTGTGTGTGTGTGTGCGCGCAATACTAAACAATGGGGTAACATTTTACAGAGTGAGAAATTAGAACATTTATCATCAAGTCAACTGTTGGATAAACAGAAAGTTTGAAGTAGATATATCTCTCTGTTGTTATCTCTCAGCAGAGAGATAACAGATCATTTATGCTTTTATTTTTTGTAAGCAATCATATTTTGTACAATCAGACAGAAAACAGAGGTTAGCTTGGCTCTGGATCTACTGTGAACAACTTAACAGACCTCTGCATTAGAAAGTAACATAATGGTGACTTACGCTGGTGGAGAGGGGGACAGATTGCTCCTCCTTAGCTCACGGAGTCCTGGGAAGTCTGAGTGCTGCTCCATGCTTTAACATGACATACACACACACACACACACACACACACACACACACACACACACACACACACACACACACACACATTTCAATCACTTCAAAAGCATTACATTAAAATTGATTCTGTATACGTGTGTGTGTGTGTGCGTTTTCCTGGTGGGGACCACAACCTAACTTATAACTCACCCCGTGGGGACTGATTCTTCCATGTACAATGCACAAACTTTGGAATCAATAGCAAACAGCCTCCTGATATGCCTGGTGCAGTTTTTTTTGATAAAAAAAGCAAGGTACCAACAGAGCTGGTTTTCCTGACTTTGTGTGCACCCCAGAGGTCACACACGGTACTGCAGTGTGTGCATTTCCCTGGTGGGGATGATTGAAAAGTGTGTACGTGTGTATACAAGATATAGAAGATATACAAGTAGGCATGGGATGATAACCGTGTTCAAGCTATACCGCGATTTGAAAAAGCCATGATAACCGAAACCGCCAAATGTTCTGTCATACTGTTCCTGAGGTATGAGATGTTTTTAGTCTGGTTAAAGACAGGAAGTGCTGGTCAGAAATCCCTCAGGTGGTGCAGCTGCAGCGTAGAGTATCACGACCTCTCACACTGTCATTACAGATTAAGGTTAAATGAACATGTCTGTCTTTATTTTTCTTCCTTTTAGGAACATTTTAGAGCTGTAATCGCTATACTGTAATACCGTGAAACCGTGATATTTTTTCTTATGGTGATCATACCGCCAGAATCTCATACCGGCCCATGCCTATATACAAGTAATAATCATTGTTATAATAATATTATGAAATAAAAGGAAACTGGATGAAATTGAAGTAAAATTCTGCTTCTTCAATGTCTGATATACATCAGAGAAATCATATAATGGAGGAGAATTTAGTATCACAGCTCTCTGACAGTTAAGAGCATTTTTAAACCAACAAAAGTTTAGTAAAAACCTGTTAACAAGTGCTGGACTATGATCAGCTAACAAAACAAACCTCTGAAACCAGAGATGTACTGAATCAAAGAACAGTTATTCCTTGTCTACAAAGGTCACATAGCAAAGCAGCACATTAACCAACATACACATTAACATTACAAAGTTACATGATGGTGACTTACGGTGATGATTGTGAACGACTGGACATTGTGGGCGAAATGGAGTTTGGGCTGGAAAACAACACACAACAGGGTTATTATACAGTCCCTCCAGGAATTCGCGATGTCGCGATCGCAACAATTAACGCAAATTCAACCAATCCACGCGATTATGTGCGGGCCTTGCAATTTTGTCCAATCACCGCAACTTTACCGCAACTTTTCCGCAAATTGGAGGAGTGAGGTCGGCAAAAAATACCGTCTGCCGCTACGGTAAACTCAACTAATTCTGTGTGTCTGTATCTGTGTAGTGTGTGCATGTGTCTGTGAGAGATAAATGTTGTCAAATAAAATGTTAAAAACAGTGTGAAAACTGTCTTCAAAATATGGAGTTGAATGTGCAATGAGATCAGAGATGGTGTGTGTGCAATTTTCACTGTCTCCCGCAATTTGATTGCAACAAAAGTGCTTAAAACATCGCAACATTTACCGCAATTTTTTTTAAAAATGCTGCCGCAAAATCAGGCATTTTAGGCCGCAACAATCAGAAAAAAATCCCGCGAAATCCTGGAGGGACTGATTATAGTTTTGAAATTTTCATTAGTTTTTATTTGGTTTAGTTTTTCAGTTTGATTTTTTATTTCAGTTTAGTTTTAGTGAGTTTAACAAGTGATGAAGTAGTTTTAGTTGAGTTTTTATTTAGTTTTAGTTTTTTTAGATATTAGGAGGAAAGCCTTGATTAGGATGAACTAATGCTGACATTGAGGTAAGGTTTGCTGTCTCCTGCTTCAGAAATGGACTTTCACATTAGTGGGATTTTTCTCTTTTAGCTTTTATCCCCCAAATGTTCCCATCACTCGTCATCACCACACTTTAACGTTTATCTACTGCGGGTTCGGAGTCTAAACATTCCCATACTGGGCTGTGATGTTTTCTGCCTGGAACTTCTTCTTCTTTTTTTCTCCTTGTGCGTTATGCTGCTACCTGCTAGTACTAGCTCATTATCTCAAGAAGTCAAACTGAACAGAGAACCAGTGGAGTCAAACATATGGCCCGTGGTCCTCCAAGGGGTCCAATCTGGATCACTGGATGACTTTGCAAACTATGAAAACTGTAAAATCATGCTCATATCTAAACCATGCATGTATAATTAAACATTAATCAGCAGCTTCTGTCCAAATAATCTGAAATTGCACCAATTTTTCAGGCTGTTCATGTTTTGTAAATAGATGGTTTATTACAGTAAAGCTGAACTAAAATAAGCTTTACACTCCTGCTCTAAAGCAAATCAGTGTTTCTTTTAAATTAGTTCAATGCTTCAGCAATAAGATTCATTAAGGTTTATGTATTTAAAATGTAGTTACAATACCTTTAAAAGGGTGAACCACTCTGCATCACAGGAGCCAAAGACAACTGTTGCAGTCCAACAGTGGAAAAAAGTTGATAACAATACCTTTAAAAGATGATGTGACGCAGTTTTTCAGTCAAGTGCTACACCTAAAAATCAAGAAATGAGGAAGAGATTATTATCAAGTTATTCAACGTCAATCAGTCAATTCAACACCTCGTTCTTTCTTATTTGTTTTGGTGTTATGTCGTCTTCAGGAATGAAGTGTGCAAACTGACACAATGGGGTTTCACTAACAACCTGCAGCGGGTTGTAAGGGAAACCTCATTCTCTCTCTGCTCCTGGCATGGACATGTCATGCTTGCTTTTTGGGTAGGGTTTCCTTGTAAATGTTTTTCCCAGCAGGCACGTGCACACATAGGGCGGGGTTGTTGTGTGTGTTTAGGTCACAGAGAGAGAGAGAGAGAGAGAGAGAGAGAGAGAGAGAGAGAGAGAGAGAGAGAGAGAGAGAGAGAGAGAGAGTTAGCTCAGCTCTGTTTTACTGTAGTCACTCAATGATTTAGACCCAAATGATTTCACACCTGCCCAGCACCGTGCAGCTCGATCGGCATTCAAAGAACACCAGAATCGGCAGGTCCTCCATTGGCGCCTTGGTCTCTTCACAGTCTGAAGAGCATGTGACAGGGGTTAAAGAGTCTGGAGATGCCGTGGTGAACGTTATACTGCCTGGAACATCATCCAGCAAGACCGGTCTAGAGGTGGGTCTGTGACAGTTTGGGAAGGCATATATCCTTGGAGGGGCACGCAGACCTCCGTGGCTACCTGGGCCAACTGATTGGGCTGAAGGTAGCGCCTCATACCACCAGTAGTGAAAAGGACACTAACAGATCAACAAACTAGAGAGGATTCAGTCAGGAAGGAGAAAGCAGCATTCTGCAGCCACCATATGTAAAACCATTCCCTTTTGGGTTGGGTCTTGATTTTGCCTCCATTGCACCTGCATTTCATTTTTCATTTGCAAAGCAGCTGAAACTGATTCACAATCACTTGTACTTCCTAGATGGACAGATTGATATCCCTGAAGTTTAACTGACTTGGGCCCCGTTTATACGTACCCGGTTATCTTTAAAAACGGAGACATTAACCATCGTTTGCACCCTCCGTTTAGACGCAAAACGGAGAATTCGCCCCTGAAAACGATGCTTTTTAAAAACTCCGGCCAGAGTGGAGATTTTTGAAAACTCTGTTTGCACGCTTGCATGTAAACAGAGAAACGGAGATTTGTGGAGCCAGAAACTGCTCCTGGGTTAAATACGACATTGTTTATAATCTATGGTGATCATGCATGCAGAACAGCAGTCACGTGTATGCTGGTGCAATCCCTTTGTGTTTGTGTTGTACTATGTGGAGGAATGAAGTGACGTTGTTGTTGTTGTTGCTATGCGGGATTCCTGAGCGTGGGCTTGAGCTGCTCTTGACTGCATATATACACGGGTTAGTGTGAACGGAAACTTTTCTGAAAACAGACTGGTGTGCACGCAGTTTTTTTTGTAAACGGAGAAGATGATAACGTTTATGAAAATAGCCGGGCACGTGTAAACGTAGTCTTGGTGTATTTATCTAATGGCAACTAATTCCATAAGAAGCAGATTAATTAACTTGGTCTACTGACACCAGTTTTTCAATCTACATCATACTGATAATGTGTAGCAGGTGGTCTCCATGTACCAACTCAAACCTTATTAATACAATTATTATTACGGTCATGCTGTTAAATGCATGAATGTTAAGACAGATGTGAATTAATTGAGTTATGGCCATAAAATTAAAGCAATTTGGGGTTAAATCATGTTATCTTGAAGCATGAATTGTGAATATATGAGAGTAAAAGTTCCTCAAGAAGCTGGTTTGATGAATAAATCACCTTCATCTCACATTTTAAACACCAGTCTATGTTTCCCTTTCCTCCCCCAAAAAATGACATAAACAGCACAACAAACATATACAAACACTTGATTTTATTCTCAGCAGAATAATCCAACAAAGAGGATGAAGAAGTGTTTCATTTTCGGCGTAATAAACGAAGCAGTGGGATAAAAAGGACAGTAATAACCAGGGAGGCCATAAAGTGCAGGTACAAACACTGGCTGACTCGACTTGGTGACGTCACACACAAAAGTGCAAACTTACAACACAAACTCTTCATCACATTTTAACTGAGGACAGACTGTAAGAGCTGCACAGTCAATCAGTGACATCACAGCCTGAGTTTTACTGTGATGTAGTTTGAATTAGTTTAACTAGTAACCTCACAATATATAAAGTTGGAGAAGTGAACTGCATCTATTGATATAAACTATTATATTCAATGAAACAGGCAAAATTTCCCCGTTTTTCTAATTTTAAATGAACACAACTGCTAATATAACCAATCTGATTTAGATATTAAGACTCAGCCTGTAAGAGTTGAGCCATTTTAGCATGTTTAATAAGTTTTAGTGTTTTTATAAGTGTAAAAAAATGCAGTAGTTTGTCAAAAAAAAGAGGAATTAAAGAGGGAAATGATTTTAGGTTGTGATTCACCGCTGTGCAGCCCTCACGTCTTTACACCACCACAAACATCTGCATAACGGGGGAAAACTTTGTAAAAAACGTGACATTTTTGTGAATGTAAAATCTCTGAGAAAACATTAAGAGTGACCACAAAACCTCACAACCCCCCCTCACCCCTTTCCCTCCCCCTCCCAGCTCTTCTGAAAGCCTCGAACCGGATTACGACTTGTGATTTTTTTTTTTTTAATTCTTAGGTGAGCAGCGTATAAAAATAAAACTTTTATGTCACAAAGTGGAGGTGAGGAGGTGCGACGCGAAGGTCATAAAGGCAGACAAACGGATCATCGGATATTCCCGAATAAAGAGAGGAATCAAACTTTAACTTCTTGTCGTCCAGCTGAGAGAAAAAAAAAAAAAAATCGGGGAAGACACACAATTGTAATCTCTCTATAGTGTTAGCAACTCAAATACAACTTCACATTTATATATATAAAAAGGTCTGAAGCTAATAATTACTTTCTTTATCAATTAGTCGATTAGTTTCCTTCAATTGTTCCGAAAGTGGCGGGAAAAAAAAAAAAAAAGAATCCAAAACCCCAAAAACAGACGACTTAAAAAGAAACAAACAAAAAAAATATTCACATTAGAGAAGCTGGAGTCACGAAAACGATTAATCGATTATCAATAAATAGTTTGCGATTAATCGAATAGTTTGGCAGCTGATCGGCTTTCGACCACAACTCACTTGGGCTTCTTCAGTAAGTGGAAGTTTACTCAGTTGTCATTTTGCGTAAAATCCCTTTTTCGACTTCCTGTTATCGCCTAAAATTTAACCGTACGGCGATCGGTAGCGAGATGACAACCATGAAGACCATGACATACAGCTGAAGGCCCTTCAAAAAAATGCTAGTAAGGTGGCATTAAGTTGAGACACTACAATGAATTTAAAGCCATACTTAAATTCACAAATACAAGAAGTGTGTAAGTATTTTTTAAAAAGATTATAAATGTATTACGGAGCCAAAATTACCTAAAATTTTTGAATTTTTGAGTTTCGAAACATTTTTGTGGGCACTATCACAAAATATTTGAGTGTTTTAACAATTTAATATTTAACTTAATGCTTGTCTTTTTATTTATTTTTTCCAATTTTTACATGTTTGAATTAAAAAAATTAACTAAATTACCTTCAACGTGATGTTTTGTAGTTTTAGCATTGTGCGGCTAAATGCTAACAAAGCTTCACGTCTGAATCAGGAAGGAAACATAACTTCATTGTCTTTTCTTTTCTTCTTCTTTTAAAATATAAAGACGTCAACAGATTGATTCAGTTTGTGCTTCTCGTCTGTTTTCGTTACACTCGAGTGCAAAAACCAGTTAAGGTTAAATAAATACCTTTAGTGTTTGAACTCAAAAGCCGTTACGCCTCAAATCATCTGAATGAACTGAATATGTTTCTAAGGCTGCAGCTCTGTTTACTCAACCCTCAAACAGGCAATGTGCACCACGATAAACACTCATTTTCACATTCCTGGCTATTTAAGGGTTAAACACACATAGATGGTAGCTATAAATGACACATCTGATGGTTTCAGCTCTCTCATTATTTGACTTTTAATGGTTTAATATTAAGGTTTATTATAACCATTAAAGAGAAACGCTGAATATCTATTTAAGTTGGTATTTTAACATCAATTTCTGAGAAGTAAAGAATTAATATTATTATTTGTTGTGTGTTTAACATTGTAAATTTTTTATGCATGTTTTGTTTTACTGCATTTGTCAGACTTTGTGCATTGTAGTTCATGTTATATGTGTAATTTTGTTGAAATATTGTTGTAATAAACTAAATTAAAAAAGAAGCATCTCCTTTCCTTTTGCTCACAGACACAAGAAAATATAAAATAAAATTAATACAGATTAAAAAAACACAACTAAACTGTTAATATAATACGCTAAACTTGGATTTACGACATTTCCAGTGATCTACATTATCAGTTATATTGGTCTTATTTCATAGCATCTTACAAAATTGGTTAAAGAAGATTTTAATAATGGAGCAAATTGAATATTTTTGTCATCCAGATTATTAAAATAGTCTTTGAAGTGACGTTCTTGGTGTTTCTTGGTTTTTGTTTTTAAGGAATAAAAATACCCCTGATTCTCGTCTCTGTGACTCGGCTGTAACGTTAACGTAGAGAAGCACAAACTGAAGCTAACTATCAGAAGTTTAACGACTATTTTCTCACTCGGTCTAAAGCACGTTGATGTTTTTAGATTAGGTCCTCATTTTAAAAAAGCATGTTAACCCTCCTGTTGTGCTCAGGTCAAGGAAGGAAGGAAGGAAGGAAGTTAGAAAAAAGGAAATGAGGAAGGAAGGAAGGAGAGGAAAGAAGGAATGAGGAAGGAAGGAAGGAGGAAAAGAGGAAGGAAGGAAGGAGAGGAAAAAAGGAATGAGGAAGGAAGGAGGAAGGAAGGAAGGAGGAAAAGAGGAATGAAGGAAGGAGAGGAAAAAAGGAATGAGGAAGGAAGGAAGGAAGGAAGGAGAGGGAAGAAGGAATGAGGAAGGAGAGGAAAGAAGGAATGAGGAAGGAAGGAAGGAAGGAGAGGAAAGAAGGAAGGAAGGAGAGAAGGACCGGAAGGAAGGAAGGAAGGAAGGAGGAAAAGAGGAAGGAAGTAAGGAGACAAGGAAGAAAGGAAGTGAGGAACAGTCAAAAGAGATGGGGTCAATTTGACCCGGCAGCACAACATGAGGGTTATCTAACCTGCTACAGCGACAAAAAAACTCAACCTGAACTCAACAAGGTCCAAGCTGTGACTCGGCACATTAACATCACCAAAAAAAAAAAAAACATACAAAATAAAAAGAGGAAATAAAAGACAAAAGGAATTACTGTATAATGTATATAAGTGTTACAAAAACTATAATTCAGCTTTAAAAAGTATGTAATTACGTGTTAAAGTAGGAATATTTAACAAAATAGCTCATACAAAACTTCCAATACATGAAACTACATTTAAAGCATTTATTTGTGTGTGTGTGTGTGTGTGTGTGTGTGTGTGTGTATGTGTGTGTGTGTGTGTGTGTTCATACGTCACTAGAATCAGTGAACAGTCTGTAGTTTCTTCCTAAAGGCTCGTTTATGCTCAACGTTAAATACGGATACAGACGGAGAGCCTTCTGTCCGTGCTCTGCGTTCATTTCGTCCGTATTTCTGCACGTTTCCATAAAGCTTACGGATACGGACCAAACGGAGCAGTACCACCGGAAACCATGGGGGGGCAGTGTTGCTGTCACTACTCGATTCGTAGCTCTAGTGAGACACGAAGAAGAAATAACAATGGAGGAAGGTTGTACGAGTTGGTTAGAAACTTTAACCCTCCTGTTGTCCTCGAGTCAAGGAAGGAAGGGAGGGAGGAAGGAAGGAAGGGAGGAGGGAAGGAAGGAGGGAGGTAGGAAAGGAGGAAAGGAAAGGAAAGAAGGGAGGGAGGGAGGGAAGGAGGGAGAAAGGAAAAGAGGAAGGGAGGAATGAAGGAAAGAAGGAAGGAAGGAAGGTAGGAAAGGAAAGAAGGGAGGGAGGAAGGAAAGGAGGAAAGAAGGGAGGGAGGAAGGAAAGGAGGGAGGAAGGAAGGTAGAAAAGGAAAGAAGGAAGGGAGGGAAGAAGGAAGGAAGGTAGTAGGGAATGAGGGAGAAAGGAAAAGAGGAATGACGGAAAGAAGGACAGAGGAAAGAAGGAAGGGACGAAGAAAGGACGGAGGAAAGAAGGAAGGTAGAGGGGAGGAAAGAAAGAGTGAAGGAGGGAGGAAGGACAGATGGAAGGAAGGAAGGAATAAAAGAAGGAACAGTCGAAACAGACGGGGTGAATTTGACCCGGGAGGACGACAGGAAGTTTAAACAAGAGGAACATTATCCATCTCTCCTACACAGTCGCCATGTTTGTTTCTGACTCTGCGCTGCCCCCTGGTGGATGTATTGTGTCTGACTCTGTGCTGCCCCCTGGTGGATGTATTGTTTCTGACTCTGTGCTGCCTCCTGGTGGATGTATTGTTTATGACTCTGTGCTGCCCCCTGGTGGACGTATCGGTTAACGTCCATGCCAACGTAAAGGACTCATGGAAGTATGAGAGCAGTGACGGTGACATCGCCGTTGAGCATAAATGAGCCTTTAGACTCTGAAGCTCTGAAGCCTGAAGAGTTTAAATCTGTAAATACTTGAAGCAGGAGAGCAGAGAAGAAACAGAAACACCTTTTTATCTCTTTTACTCTAAAACTGTGATGACAGTCGATCGATCTTTTACAGACTTATATACGTCCTTTATATTTCAGTATTTTGTCATTAAATACATTTCTGCTCCTCTGGTTGTATATAAAAACTCTCTCTGTGCTTCTTTTCTCTGTATAATATTAAAGAAGGCTTAAAATAATATAATATAATCCCCGTCATGCTCGTCACACACAGCTGTTTCTAATTGTGTTAAAGGTTTTTTTTAAAGTGAATTAGTCCTTTAATCTTAGTGAGAGGCCTTTTCCAGGTTACAACTCAATAACCTGAAACTTTAACGTGCAGCTATTGACGCAGTTTCTGCTTTTTTGTTTCCACCGTACGGCTTTACCTTTGATATTAATTGGCTATTTTATACATTTTTCTTTCATCTTTAATATAAATTGATTCATTTTTATAATTTTTCTTGCATTTTTAATATAAACTGACTACTTTTTGACATTTTTGCTTCATCTTTGATATAAATTTGGGCTCATTTTTGACGTTTTTCTTCCATCTTTGATATAAAAATGTCAAAAATTAGTCAGTTTATATCAAACATGAAGAAGAATTGTCAAAAATGAGTCAAATTATTTCATGTTTGATATAAATTTTGACTCATTTGTACTGTCTTGGATGTCTATTTCCTGTCTTGGATGCTCTGAATATTTGCCATAAATCAGTGGAAACACACAAATCAGAATCTTAAGTCAAAGCTTTCCAACATGTGAGTTCCAGTTATGAGAAGCTGCAGGTTTACTGGTGGTTTAGTTCCTGTTGGAGGACGACTTAATGCTTCATCTGGAAGATCTGAGTTCAATCTGATTAAACCATGAAGCCTCTTTTATTTTGAAAGGTCCTTAAAACAAGATATTCAACCTTTAACCTTTAAGCTGATGTGTGAGGAGGAGCAGGGTTAGTGAAATGAAAGTAAAAAAAGAAATAAAGTGTCTCATTACTTCGCTGACACTTAAACAAATTAAAGAGCAGCAGTATAAAATTACCGTGTCGTCATTTAAACTTTGAACAAACTGTGCCTTCATCTGAAAATGGTTTCTGAAAGGAAAGGTCACGTTTCATGGATGTTATAACGTCCAAAAAGGGTCGACGTCTGTGCAGAACAACAAAGTGAAACTATATATATATTAAAAAAAAAAAAATAGGATTACCTGGCGAATGAAAACGGCTCAAATCTGAAAAAATATCAACCAGGAATTAAATGAGAAACTTTCCAACATCAGCAGAAATGAACCGATGATGTGGAGCTTCTTTCTCCCGCTCAGTTTAGAAACATTAACGCTGCATAATAAATCAAAGAGGATTAAAGAACTCTCTGAGATGTAAATGTGAAAAATAATTACGACAACCATCCGACAGCGGTTGTGGTAAACATGATGTACAAAGTATTCGTTATAGGAGGTAATAAAGTGTTTTTTTTAGTTTTTTGTTTCTTTCTTTCTATAAACATTTTTCTTTTCTTTGCAAAAAATTACCATGATAAGAATAAACTGGTATCAAGAGAACGGATGAGGGAAAAACCGGATCAGACGGATAAAGCAGAAGAATCAAGAACTGGCGTTAAAAAAAATCCACGAGAGAGAGAGAGAGAGAGAGAGAGAGAGAGAGAGAGAGAGAGAGAGAGAGAGAGAGAGAGAGAGAGAGAGAGAGAGAGAGAGACAGAGAGAGAGAGAGAGAGAAAGAGAGAGAGACAGAGAGAGAGAGAAAGAGAGAAAGAGAGAGAGTAGAAACACTTGGGTGTGTGCTGCCTCTGGCTTCAGTCTTCACGTCACTGATCCCGAGCTTCATACAGAAGTTTGGCCGCCTGCAGAAGAGACGAAGTTAAAGACGAGTTAATGCAGGAAGGTTAAGTTAAAGTGTAAAGTAAGAATAAATATGTGTTCTGAGTTTGACATACCACAGAAAAGTGTGTTGTTAACCACCCTGCCAAACTTGAATAATTAAAAAAAATTGCCAAATATATGAAATTAGGCTTCAAAGTTGTATAAAAATCAGCCTCTTTCTCTGCTTCAAAACGCTGAAGCCCCGCCCCCTACCAAGTGTCACCTGTCAATCAAAGTCACCACCTCTACCAGAAACAGAGACGCTATGTCTGAGAGCTTTCTGATGCTAACTCAGGGGCTAACTTGGTAGCTAACTTGGTGGCTAACTCGGTGGCTAGCTCGGCGGCTAACTCAGCTGCTAACTGGCTAACTGCTAAATCATTGAAAGCGGAAAATAATATTAATTTATTATATTTTATGGCAGTATTTTGACATTTTTGTCCCTAATGAGCCATGTGTAACGCTTTCTAAAATAGCCATGTAAACAATGACTAACAGAGATGTATGTAGACACAGAAAATAAGATTCATCAGGCTTTGAATAAACACACCTACTGCAGCTTTAAGGCCAGCAGGACTTTACGAATGGAATAAAATATATTTAAAAGCATTTAAGAAATTAATCACACTCTAATACAGCATCATACTTTATGCGTCGGTAAATTGTCACATTTGTTGGTACATTAGCAACATCTCAGTTTGTCTCACAATAGGAGGAACAACTGTCGAGCCTTTAAAAGGGTTTAATTGGCTCCTTCTGCACATTTCTCTTTTGTTAGTTATTGTTTTCTTTTCTTAAATCTAAAAAACAAATCTGTCTTATGTATTTTGTTCTTAAAGTGTAATAACATAACAAAAAGGTGTGTATAGAGTGTGTTTAGAGTGTGTGTGACTGTGTGAGTTTTATTCCACCTTGTGCATTGCAGCCAACCACAGCGAGGCCACTTTCTTATCGTCTGCTGCCTCCATGCGGAGCTGCTGAGCGTCCTGAGAGCCCATCGGTTTGTAGTGGAGGAGCATACCGCTAGCCCTCGATGTTCCTCCTACACACACACACGGAAAGAGACACACACACACACAGACAGACACAGAGACAGAGACAGAGACAGAGACAGAGACACACACACACACACACACACACACACACACACACACACACACACACACACACACACACACACACACACACACACACACACAGAGACACACACACACACACAGAGACCACACACACACACACACACACACAGAAAGACAGACACACACACAGACACAGAGACACACACACACACAGAGACACACACACACACACACACACACACACACACACACACACACACACACACACAACACACACACACACACACACAGAACTATGAGCCTTCTTCTCAAATAACATATATTTAGTTTTCTGTCTTAAGAAAAGTTTATCAAGAATAAAAAGAAGTGCTATACAAATAATAAATGTATTTGCTGGCTCATTAAAATGTCTTCAGGTTATTCAAGTACAATAACCAAAGATCAGGTTCAATAATAATAATAATAATAATAAGAAAGGGAAAAAGAAAATGAATAAATCAAAACTGAAAATCAAGTCAAGAAACTCTTTTTCCCATGAGATCAAATTCAGACTTCTCAACAGTATCAATAACAACATGTTTAAATAAAAGATCTACACATGCAACAGATGTCAAGAGGAGCAAAAATGAAAATGATTGAAATCAATGAGACAAGAATGAAAATGCTCCTTCATGCTTTTCATAACTTGATAAATGAACATAAAAACATGATGAGAGAAACTGGATTCAAAATGATCAAACAACCACATGATGAAAGGATTACAATCAGATGACTCAATGGCACATTTAAAGGGTTATAATGTGAAAATAAACGTATGAATAACTTCACACATTCTTTTTTTGTGGACCCAGCATCAATTTCTGCTTTTAATCCATTTAGAGAGATATATTAGAGGATTATGGTAAAAATGTCTAAGTGGTGTAACCATAAAAACTTTGTACCAAATAATTCAACTTGCTTAAAAACAGTAAATAGTCAATAAAACACCTTCCTTCCTTCCTTCCTTCCTTCCTTCCTTCCTTCCTTCCTTCCTTCCTACGAACACCATATCAACTAGTTTGGCATGATCTTACATCCTTCCTTCCTTCCTTCCTTCCTTCCTCCCTTCCTACCTACCTAACACCATATCAACTAGTTTGGCATGATCTTACATCCTTCCTTCCTTCCTTCCTTCCTTCCTTCCTTCCTTCCTTCCTTCCTTCCTACCTAACACCATATCAACTAGTTTGGCATGATCTTACATCCTTCCTTCCTTCCTTCCTACCTAACACCATATCAACTAGTTTGGCATGATCTTACATCCTTCCTTGCTTCCTTCCTTCCTTCCTACCTAACACCATATCAACTAGTTTGGCATGATCTTACATTCTTCCTTCCTTCCTTCCTTCCTTCCTTCCTACCTAACACCATATCAACTAGTTTGGCATGATCTTACATTCTTCCTTCCTTCCTTCCTTCCTTCCTTCCTACCTAACACCATATCAACTAGTTTGGCATGATCTTACATCCTTCCTTCCTTCCTTCCTTCCTTCCTACCTAACACCATATCAACTAGTTTGGCATGATCTTACATCCTTCCTTCCTTCCTTCCTTCCTTCCTTCCTACCTAACACCATATCAACTAGTTTGGCATGATCTTACATCCATCCTTCCTTCCTTCCTTCCTTCCTTCCTTCCTTCCTACCTAACACCATATCAACTAGTTTGGCATGATCTTACATCCTTCCTTCCTTCCTTCCTTCCTTCCTTCCTACCTAACACCATATCAACTAGTTTGGCATGATCTTATATCCTTCCTTCCTTCCTTCCTTCCTTCCTTCCTACCTAACACCATATCAACTAGTTTGGCATGATCTTATATCCTTCCTTCCTTCCTTCCTTCCTTCCTTCCTTCCTTCCTACCTAACACCATATCAACTAGTTTGGCATGATCTTACATCCTTCCTTCCTTCCTTCCTTCCTTCCTTCCTTCCTTCCTACCTAACACCATATCAACTAGTTTGGCATGATCTTATATCCTTCCTTCCTTCCTTCCTTCCTTCCTTCCTTCCTTCCTACCTAACACCATATCAACTAGTTTGGCATGATCGTATATCCTTCCTTCCTTTCTCCTTCCTTCC